>AZIM01003281.1:78966-90663 GCA_000516915.1 Ophiophagus hannah | reverse complement strand
GAATCTATTAATGATGAGAACGTTGGGAATAAATGCAACTCCTGAGAGAGTTGCCATCATCACCTAGAGACAATTAGGGAGATGGTCATCTCCCACATATTAGAAAAACAGTTCTCATCAGGAGACTTGAAAAAGTATCTCTTTCACTGCACTCAGTTTGAGTTTCCAGTTTTCAGTTGACATGAAATACTTGAGCTTGAGAATCAAAAATGCAAACAGCAATTAAAAAAAGATTTAATGATACAATAGATTCAAAATAGATTGTTTTCCTACCTACTACTAACACTTGCTGATATCACAACATGAAATTATTTAGGAAAAAGCTCAAGTTTACCTAGTAGGTCCAAAACACCTTGGGTAAGGAATCAAAAGTTGACATGTCTGGTTCAGGTTACATAAAGCCATGCTGGAAACGGGCTGTGGTAATATTGGGAAAGGCTTAATAATCTTTCATAAATATTAATATGTAGCAGTGAAGAAGAGCATGACCAGAATGCTGAGGCTTAGAAAGCCAATTTTAATTTGATATCTGAATTGCATCAAACATGGTAGAAATGGTGTAGATTCTGTAAGGGATATACCAAATATTTTCTTTTAAAACAATTTAGAAGGGCAAATGGAAAAAAGAAGAATGGTTCTTTGGGATTTAGTGGTGCAATCTTAGTTTGGGGAATAAGGTTATTTGCATACGTAGTATCAATAACGCTTTTATTTCAATTATATCTCATCTTTTTGATACGGATAGTTAGTTGATGTCATGTTTACAAAGTAGGTGATATTTATATTTTTATAGGAACCAACTGGAACAATTTCACTCACTGATATACAGCTATGTGACTAGCTTGCTTTAATTCTGTCTCCTTGTTTAGACTGATGATACGCAACCTGGAACACTCCTGATATTTTGAACCAATTTTCATAGCCTTAGACACTGCCATGATGACTAAAGGTTATGGGATATGTAATCCCATAATTCCCATACTGATTGAAGTAATAGGTACTCATTAATTAAGACCATTATAACATAATTAAAGGAATATTCAGACCATTTAGTTTTGCATGAAATAAGAGCATTTCAAGAACATTTTTAACAAATATTATGTAGGGTATCCTATTATTAACATTTAAGGGGTCCATTAATGGGTTAATGTTTTAAAACAGTGGAAAAATATAAATCTGCTTATCCAGTTTTTATCTTGCACTAAGAATTTTATCTTTTTATAGCAAATAGCACTAATGGCTTTTAAAGAATATATAGGCATTTCAGTTAAATAAAGGTTTTATTTCACAGTAGACATGATATAACCACTTTAAACTAAGTTTTGATTTTCTATATCTACCTATCTAAATGACATTTATTTTTATCATCCACCCACGCTAGAAACTAACAGCTGCAGGATAATTTTATAACTAAAAGTGATAAAAAGCAATTATATTTATAGAAAGAAATGAGGAATGTGACATATAACAATGTTATATTTTTCACACATGATACTCATATTCTGGGCAGATGTAGTTTGTCAATGATCATAACTACCCAAGTAAATTTTGAAGAACACTCTTCAATTTTGTTTCAGTTGATTTGTAGTATGTGTCACAAGTAATACAGATGATATATCTGAAATGATCATGGATAATTTTAGATTCCTTGTATAGGAGAATTATCTATTGTAAGCTTTAAATAATTGTCTAAATTGAGTGTCAAACTCACAGTGTGTTCAGAGGACAGGGGATCATCTCGTGAGGTGGCTTTGTTGATATATTATCCCTCCGTCTATTCTCTTTTCTTATTTAATTTCTGCTTTTATAGTTTTTAATGCCCATTTAATAATTATTTTCTAATGATTTTAGGTAACGCTTTATTTTAATGGTTTATAATAGTTTTAGGTAAAGCTTTGTTTTACTGGATTGCTGTACACTACCCAGAGTAATTTTCCATATAAATTTGATTAATATCAATAAAATTATATAGATATACATATACAATTTGATATATATGCTGTATGTATATATTTGATATATGTGTGAAGGACAATGGCAGTTTTTAAGAGTCCATTGGGCACCTATCTGAATACTTTATGCCTAATATTTTAATAGATTTAGTTATAAAAATTGGCATGATTTCACTTGATGTTAGTTTCCTTAACAAGTAATGGGAACCTGTCATTGATAAATCACAAATTGCTGGTGTGATTCATAGGCTTCCAGCATTCCAAACAATTTTTTTTACTGGTGTAGTTAAACTGGCAAAACAGCATTCAAAGTTTCAGGTTTTCTCTTCTCAGTGACATTTTCTAACAACACTTTTCAGTGATCATAGGAAGTAATTTTTGAAGCCTTAATTCAGCTGTAACCAGGATCTCAACACTAAAAGGGGCATTTGTAGCCAACACTTTAAATTTGAGTAGTCAAATATATTTCTGCACATCACTAACATTTATTGCAATCCATGTCAAAATAAAAAATTCTCCTCATTTGCTTTCTGCTGGTTCTGTCAAACAGTTCATTAAAATTGTAGCCAGAAGTGATAATAATTTCCTGTACATAAGACTAAAACCCATCTATTTTCTTCAGTACCTTAAAATAATTATTTTGTCTGCCAGTGCCTTGTCTATATCTTTATCAAGGGAAGACATGAGCTTTCAACAGACATTGTTAAGTTGCTGAGCAGACAACGTTTTACAATATGGTCCTTCTAAACTGTTCTCTGAATTTGGATGCCAAAATCATGTGGCTAGAGTTGTATATATCTTTTTACAATTATTGATTTTGAGCAGGAAAACAATCAAATGGGAAAGATGGCCTACATGATTAATCCTGACTAGTATAACACTGATGTAGCCTTTCCTACCACTAGAAATCCATGTAAATGGATATTAGATCTTTAATTCTACTGGATACCAAATCTTTTATTGCAATCTAAACTTTGGGTTTAAAAATGGTGCATCTGAACAATAGGGAAGTTGTACGTAGAATGTATGCAGCAGTAACATTATTTATCGTGTTTTAATCAGTGAATGACAGCAGTTGGGATGTCAACTGTAATTGAATGTTGAAGCTAACATAAGAAAACTTGATGAAATCTGTGGCAGGTATTAAAACTGCTTTTAATTCTTGTGGAGTTTGCAGAATATCTAATTAAACATTATGCCAAGCTGGATACAGAATGAAATGATTCCTTGGTTAAATCTAAAAAAAAATCTTGATTTTTCTTATCTACAGTGTTTTTTGGTTGTATTTGTAGAAAAAGCCATTCAGCTGCTAGTTAGGTTGTATATTATTTTGCTCAATAAATTTAATGATATATAATTTTTAAAATCCTTAATATATAGATATTTGGTTCTCATGCAGTTACAGTATATTAGGTTTGGCTCATATTGGAGCCTTTCATTATTTACATCCATGTGAAGTACAGTTACTTAAAACATAACAAAATAATAAGTTATGAATGTTTAAATATTTCTGCAGTTCTTTGTTTCTTTCATTGAAGATGTATGTATTTCAAAAAAACTGTCCATCCATCCATTGTTTGAAGAAAGTATTTTCAAGGTACTGATCATACATTTTAAAAAATTACATCTTTTAGAACTTTTTAGATTACAAAAAGTATATTTTATTTGGTCTATTGATCTCTGATTGAATAGTTATGTTATACAAGGTGCATATAGGCAATTTGTAACAGTAAGATCAAAGGGAATTTTGAAAGAAGCAGCAGAAAGCAAGAGAATTGCATTAGCAGTTCCGTAACATACGCAGTACAGCCATAAAAATAAATTTGTCTTAAAAATAACAAGGATTAAAAAATGTTTTACATCCAGAAATCTCAAGATTTTGCTAGCAAAAAGTAGATGTAGACCTATAAAAATGGTAAGTATGAATTATGCAGTGTTGTGAGGATTGCACAATAGAGTGTACTAAGGGTTATAAATGTGCTTGAAGGAATTTGTGTCTGTCCATCTATTTAGATACATGCACAAACATACACACATCTCCAATTCTTGCAGTATTAGTATTGTATAGGACAGGTAATAACACTACAAATTGATTTCCAAATTTCATATTAACACATATTAGCATCCTAAAGAACCTATCTGATGAAGATTTAAGAAGCTTAGCAATGTTCACACCTCCATGAAAAATGATAGTTTAATATCTCTTTAAATAAACTTTATAAGCAAATCAATTAACAGTTATTATCTGCCACAAGGGAAAACAGGTAGACAATTCTGAAATGTCTTCTAAATCTTTGACTGCTCAGCATTAAAGCTACCTATATTAAAATACAGGTACTTTCACAGAATGTTCCTATTTATTTTTACCATATAGACATGTTTAAGTTGAGTCCAGGGGAAATTATCTCCAACTACTAGAGCACTGACTATGACAAGCCAAAACAAAATTTGCTGTGCACATTATGTAGATAATGTTTTCATGCCTTAGATCAGGGGTGTCAAACTCAAACCCAAGGATGCTTACATCTGACCTGTGGGGCAGCCCTGGAAACAGCAAAGAACCAGCCCACGGTTCTGCTCGCCCCCCCCCCNNNAAAACAAACTAAAAGCAAAACAAAAAGAGAAATGTTTCCCCTTTTGCATTTGAGCATCCAAGAAGGGACAGGAAAGAAGAAAGGGTAAGAGGAAAGAAAGAAAGACTGGAAGAGAGCAAGGAAGAAAAAAAAAGGAAAGGGGAAGGAATAAGAAAGGAAATGAGGGAAGGAAAGAAGATTATAATGAGAGGGAGGGAGGGAGGGTCTGAGGGAAGTCCTGCTTTAGCACTTGGCCACCGCAGGTGACCCCAACACGACTGACGTCGCAGTCAAACACAACCCTGATGTCCTCAATGAATCGAGTTTGACATCCCTGCCTAAGATCCAATGAAGTAATTCAAAGAACAAGACCCCACTATGCAAAAGTGGATGGGTACTAGAACTACAGTAGGTACAATTATACAGATAAAATATGAAACTATTGGAAAATGAACAACTGGAAATTATTTTAAATAATGAAATGTCTTATTGCTTGAACAAATGTGTTGGTTGTAACATGGCATAAAGAGATGTTTCATTTCAACCTTGTTTCAAGAGAAGAATGTCTTTAAAGGGAGATAACTTCTTGATCACTATGCTCTGAGGCTTCTGCCAGCATTTCCAAGAAGTAGAATAGAATATATAATAGAATATTCTTTAGAAAAGAATGGAATATTCTAGCATAAATTATAAAATACATAAAATAAATCAAGAAAATCAAAGTGATGTCATAAGATATCAATAGGAGAGAAGGTAATAGAAAAGATAAGGATAACTGCAATACTACATTGGCTGCATCCTTACTACATCCTTAGACATAAGACAATGAGGTGGGAATTAGGTGTTTAGCAGATTGGTGGCTTGAGCGAAAAAAACGTATGTCTAGTTGTTTTGGCATGCAATGTCCTGTAGCAACATCCTGAGGGGAAGGAGTTGAAACAGTTTATGTCCAGCATGTGAGGGGGTCTCTATATATTTTCTCAGCCCTCTTTCAGGCGCTTGCAGTATAAAGGTCCTCAGTGGAAGACAGGCTGGTTGCAATTGTTTTTTTTTTCTGCAGTCCTAACTACCTGATGAAGTAAAAGTGACTTCATAAGCCATGCAAAAGAATTTATAAGGAGACTTGCCTAATACTGCACCTTTTCAAGATAAATCTCATCATTCTGCACCAATGCACCATCAATATTTCATGTCCAAAAATTGTCATTACCTTCAATGGACGGTTATTTTGTTTTCTGGCCACAGATTGAAAATAAACATAATTGATTGTGCCTATTATTTATTGCATAAAAATTACTTTCAGAAAAGTATGCAATATTTTAGCTATTCTTGCTTATTTTGCTGCAAATGTTTTGAAATGTGACCTTTGACTTGTACAAAACCTGATGGGATCTTCAAGCTGGCAGAAGTTGTGCATTCCTGCTCTTAACTCATATTTTAAAACTTTATGAAAATGAAAGTGGTACAGTTTCCATGATTTGGTTTGGTTGATCCCTTCAAAATCTTTGTGATGCTATCAACATGCTATACTCCATTGAGATTTATTATTGTCAATGGGTTAAGTTCATAGTTGAAGACCCAAAGGAAAACACAAATGCAGTATAAGCCCCCCCCCAAAAAAGGATGAAAACGAATACATTAGAGAGAACCCTGCAAATGTTAAAAAAGAACCAACCGTCTGCACCTAATTTAGCTAACCAAGCCTAAATTGACCTCCAACCCAGAATTTTCTAACAATTCAATAGAATTCAGCAATTTTAGTAGGCATTTTGGAAGAATGATCTGATGGTAGAAAGCACACAATTTTCATTTCAGGCCAACCGGTACTTTAGGAAGGAAGTAAAATGTTAACTTAGGGGTTATCTGCATTGTTCTGTTGCCCCATTAACTGCTTCTGGAGCCAAAAATGAATATAATCAGCATCTATTAACCTACCAAAGCAGCTCTGCAGCATGTTTCTCTGTAAATCTTACAAATTAGATTTTTCCTCGTTCTGTTGCTTTGATTATTTCTGTCCATTTGGGTTAGAAGCTTCAGTTGGTTGCAAACTAACCTCATTAGTTCGTTGGCTGCTTTGTGAAAAAGGCATGCTTGTTCAGCTGAGTCACTGTGTATTAGCTCTATTACCTTTGAGACATCCAGTTTGTATTGCTGTTACAGTAAGTATAATTCTTGGAACTCAAATATTACTGATTTTAAACTCAGCAAAACTTCATTATTCTTATTTTTTACTTACTTTGCTTTATTTTACATTTTTTATAACTTATTTTTCCACTGATATTTCTAGTCAGCTGAAATAGAAGGCATTTACAGTAGTAAATATTAAAATTTTACTTTCAAGACTGTTGGCCGGGAGATTTGTTGGATGTTACTAATCCTCTATTCAGTACTGAGATTTAATACTAGTGTTAAATGCCCATCTATATGGAACAGGAAAAATGCTGGAAAATTATTAAGAGCAATTAAGAGTGTATATAGGATCTCTTCATAATAGTATTCCGTTTTCTGATATCTATTGTGGCTTTCTCTGGTCTAAGAATTAATATGAATTTGAGAGGCTACAAGGTACAAATTCAAGCTTCATTTTTAATTATAGCTTTAGTAGTATATAGATAGTGTCCCAATAATGCCAGGTGTATTCTAATGGTGATAGAAGGTATCCTCTACCCCCATACAACATATGAGTTATAAAGTTGTCTTGAAGTATTCTAACTGCATGAGCTATCAATTGTCCTTTAGAATGGTGAAATTTCAGAATAATACTCATTGTATCTTCAGCAGTTGCTAAACACTACTTAAATGGGCTTTCCATAAAAGGAACTTATAAAAGATGGTGCCCAGGCATTTTTAAAGAAAGTCATTGCTGTATTTGTTGGGCATTAATTGTCCATCTTTCTTTAATACTACCTCTGCCAAAACCACTAACTTTGTTTTATTTTAATTTATCCTCAGTTTTTCTCTTTCACACTCAGCAGCTAGTTTGGCCAACAATTTCTAAGGCCAATCTCTTTACAGGAAATAAGACCCAAGCCATCAGCATCCATTAGTATTGAAATTTTCTATCCATTAAATAAGAGGGAGAAAAACACTGTGACTTCATGGCCACTACAATACTGTTAATATAAAAGTTACATAAGAAGGAGCTAGTAAACTACTGTTTAACTCCTCTTTTCAATAAAATAGTGTCTGACAAAGGACCTTTGTGGGCCTATTTTTATTTAGCTGCAATGTTACTATGTAGTTCAATTATTAGTTGAGAAGGCAATGCTGGCTGGGAAATTCTGGGAGCTGAAATTCACATTATCTTAAAATTCCCAAGGTTGAGAAACGCTGGAATAGACATTTCAATATATATGATAGATTGACCTCACTTTTCACCTTCTTTTGGTGAAGGTGGATGAACTGCTTGTCCAGAAATTGTATTTGATTACATTGGTTGATGACATTCAACCTTCCCAGATATTAGGCTAATAGATAGTGTCAGCTTATTGGATGATAGTTTTGTTGTTACTTTTTTTTTTTGCTGCTCCTATTTGGCAATCTTTTTTTCTTTTTTCTTTTCATTTTTAATCTTCACCTTGTCCAGGGTTGCTTTGAATGGTTGGCTTCCAAATATGATTTATACATAAATAAGCACTTTCAGGTCAATCCCATTTTGCTTGCATTTAGATTCACTCAGATAAAATTCCTTCAACTTTTATTTTATACATTGTATTTTTTTTAAATTTCAAAAATAAACAAATGAAGTTCACATTCCAAGGCTATGGAAGAGTAGCTCATATACATTAATTCCATCATATTATTTTTAATACAAATAAAATGCAAAATTCTAGTGCACTTTAATGTCTCTCTCACATGCAAATATCAACAATGTATATGGATACAGTTTTTAAAGAAACAACTTAAGTCTAAGGACCAACAATCAATTATTGACAAAACAAAAGCCTTTGCTAAATTTTAAGTGCTTTTCAAAAGTGGAGTTGCCATAACAACTTGATGCAAAAAATCTTTGGTGGTAATTTTGTATTGAATCCTATTGAAAGTAAATAACTCCACTTTTATGTTAATACATATCCAGCCTTGTAGATACTATTGGTAAAGGAGAATTAAAACTTTTTAAACAGGGAAATTCCTTTTCTGAAGTAAAAGAAACCTCTTAAGTGTAAGTGTTTTCCTTCTCCCTCTTTCTGTCTCTCTCACTCTTTTTTTAAAAGTATAATTTGTCAGACATTAAAATAACAAAAGGTCTTTGAAAAAGGATTATGTCTTCTGATGTTTCACCACTAGAATGGATTTACATTATGCCCCACTGAAGTTGTAATCTTGAATTCTGAGGTAATGTTTTAGCCCTTTCTTTCCAGATAAATACAGATTTCAGTGATAGCACTTCATTTGTCTTTGGAAGGTTCTTTTATTTTTTAAACTCCTCATTTTCTCCAATTTAAACTGTTACATCAGAGTAACATACAAATTGGTTGCAGTTCTTTATTAGGAGAGGAAGGAAAAAGTAGAAAGTCAACACATATTTTAATTAGATCCAGTAGTCATCAAATGAGGAATTTCAGTATTCATTTTTAGCTAGCTAGCTAGCTAGGTGGATAGATAATAGATAGATAGAAAAGTTGTTCTAAAGTATCAACTTGAAAACATTTTTCTTTTTTTAACCATGAATATACCTGTTTTCCCCCCTCCCCGTATATAAAAGCTGTATGTTTCCATTAAGTAGTTTGTTAATCAGATCAATTCAATTTCTCTTTGAAACTCAGTGGCAGAGTTTTTAATATCTCTCCTTTAGCAGTACAAATTTAATTAACATTAAATCTCATTTTAGATTCTCCATCACTAACTCTTCATTTCATTATTGAATAAATGAAATTGTATTTTATTTTAAATTTCTCAGAAAAGCCAGGCATAATTTCAAATAAAGAACTTTATCAATAAAGAAATAAGGAAATCTTTTAAACTCAACTACTCGAATGAGATTTTCTCTTCAGCCAATTGCGAAATTGGCAAATTAATGTTGCCACCATGCATCACAATATCATCTGCCCTTAAAAATAGGAGGGGGAAATCATACTCAAAATACTATGCATTTTTTCCCTTTACATTCGGAATAGTAAAATTAAAAGATAGTTCTTTGGATGTGTCAAAAAAACCACAAGCATGGAAATCATCTTTGCAATTACCTTTAGCAAGCAGGTTGTAAAGGAAACACTTAGTGGCAATTGAATTTTTTCACATATAGAAAGAAGCCTTCATATTCCATAGTCTATTAAGACATTTTCACTCACTGCTGGTTTTGACCTATAAAGGCTTTCATGGCATGCAGTTGTGGGTTATCTGAGGAACTATCTCACCAAGGGATGGGATGCTACCAGTTCTGCCCGGCTCTNGTAGCTCTGAAGAGCAGCAGACACCGAATCGGTTCTGTGTTTGCTGCTGTTTGGCCCACCTGATTTTTCAACCTCAGCTGCTTGCGCAGCACAGCTGAGGTTGAAAAAGCAGGAAAACAGAGGCTTTCCAAACTGTGCACCTGTGTGCAGCTCTTTTCAGCTGTCCGGGTGGCACAGCTAAAGGTTTTTTTACACGCATGTGCAGCAAAACGTAGTCACCGAACTGGTAGTAACACTGGTTGAATCCCACCACTGATCTCACCCGGTTACATAAGCCTGCCCCCATCAAATTTGACAGAAAGTGTCAGGGAATTGCAATTGCTGGGGTCCCTTCTCTGCTATGGTGCCAACCTTGTGAAATCTCAGTCCAGATTAGCTCATTCTACTTAACATTTTGCAAGTCCCGTCAAGAATAGGGATCTTGAGATGGCTCCTTTGCTGCAGTTAATACCCTCTCTTGTTTGTGTGTCTTTCAGAGTAGTTTTTTATATTTTTACAATGATTGTCTTTATATGTATTTATTGTTTTTCTTTTCTAATTAAGTGTTCTATGCCTCCCAGAGTCATTCTCTTGTGGGATAGTAGCTGTGCAAATGTGATAAATAAATCAGTAGGCAAAGAATGTAAGATTAATAAAAAAAAGAAGTAAGTAAACTTTGAGCAAGAGTAAACTTCTGTATTTTACTAAAATTCAATCAGCCATTAAAAAATACTTACATGGCAGTAACACAAAACACTGTAGCCAATATTTAAGGTGAGTGTTTTCAGAGCAGCTAATTCCAGCAAATACTGACCTCTAAATTTCATTGGGTGTTTCTTTAATCTAGTTAAAAAGGCTTCCTTCAACAATATACAAAACTTGGGATCCTTTATCATGGACATAGTTCACAATGCTTCCCTGGTTACAGGATATAATTACAGGATGTAGCTAGGAGTTTCCAGTAGCACCATTTTATTTTCAAACACTAGGGGGAGCTCTCATCATGCCAATATCATGTCTTCCTCAAGCACTGTGATCCAAGATGGGCATTCTGCAATCTGTTTCTTGTTGCAATATCTTGAATGCTCTAACAATTGTGGGATCATCAAGATCTGAAAGGGAAGAAGGCGGAACAGACAGAAAACTATGCATTTTGCATGGAAAGTTCCCGGTAAGATAAGTATTATAAGTTGTTGAAATAATCAGGATATCCAAGGTGATCAGTTCAGGCCTCAAAGACTATTGAAACTAAAGGCAGGTGAAGTACCAGGTTCTGGAAATACCATGAATCTGTATTATATTTTTAAGAAGCCATGCCTAAGATAGTCCTGTAGACCTAAGAAAAGCCTTGGGCTCCTTCTACAAGCTAACTCAGCTTTGATAAGATGAAAACTTTTCTTCTGCTACTAACAAGATGGCATTATTGAGAGAAGCATCTCAGACCAGCCATTTCCTCTATTTATAAATTGATCCGGGAGCACAGAGAATAATACCTGAGATATCCTTTCAGATTATTTAGAGCAGTTCTCTCTTGACTGTAGTATAACCTCATAATCACAGACTGGATCAAACCCTGTTATTTGTGGTCTATGTCATGCGCTGCTTTAAAATCACATTTTCACATTTCCAAAGACATAGTATACTGTAGAATGTTGCTCAGAGAATATGTGATCATATATTAAATAATCACTGAGCCAGAGAGAGGAAATCAGAGGTGGTATTCAGCAGGTTCTGATCAGTTCTGGAGAACTGATAGTGGAAATTTTGAGTACCGGCAAATACCACCTCTGATTGGAGATT
>AZIM01003281.1:46757-56934 GCA_000516915.1 Ophiophagus hannah | reverse complement strand
TCTGTCTTGGCAGGGTTGAGTCGGAGCCTTATAGTGGTCAGGTGGATGCATCTTCCTGTTGAAGATACAAGCCAGAACCATTCTTGGAGGATGATGCAATTCTTCCTTAAGGAATTAGTTTTGCACTCAGGGTGATGCCACAGTTGTGTATTCTCATTAACATAAGTCCTTTTGGTAGATACCTTGAACAGATTTTGGATTTGGTCATTAGGTGGAAGCTAACATTTAGGGACCCTGGTTCAAGAGATGTTCTAATCTTGTGACGTGTGTTCACAGATAAACAAACAAACAAAAAAGAGGATAAATGTGTATATTAAATATCTCATTAGCTGAAGCTAAGAGTTTATTATACTTACAGTATTCTGGTCAAAAAAACTTAGGCTTGAAAGATTGTGGCCAGAACTGCTGTCTTCTTTACTGGAGGATAAATACTTTATACCATACATTTATGAACATTTAATGCAATCTAGACAATGCTGCATTTAAATATTGACAGTTATAGTTGCTATTTTATTTGTAAAAATGTGGCAAAACTGTAAAAATAATTAAATATTTATTTAGTATTGCAAATTGAAATATTAGTCATTTGCACTTTCTGCCCCAGATTCTTTATTTAAATATTAGACCGATGCTATTAACTGTTTTTGTGATAAAAGACTGGGCAACAAAATGTATTACTGTATTTATGGTCAAACCTGATGTGATAAAATAATAGGTCTTCCAATGAAAGTGTCTCTGTGTCAAGGAGTAAACTTGACAATTCTAAGAAAATAGTTAATGGAGTCAAATGGAATAGCAAACCAGAAGATTAACATTTCAGTTATATAATTACAAGTTCAAGTAGTTCAGCAGTCTTATTGTACTATAGTAAGCAAGGAAAGTAGAAGTGATCCTCTTTAATTTGTAATTATTTAACTGAAATCTAATGTCATCCAGTTTCATTCTTACACTCCTACACTGAAGATATTGGTATGCAGAATTCATGCACTAAGAAATAGTAGTATGCTATCAGAGTAGGACATGTTTGATTATTCCTTAAAACCAACTAAAAGAAGTTAATCTAATTGAACTTTTATTCAACAAAAGGGTTGGATGTTTCTAAGTGTAATAGCACCATAATATTCATTAAATGAATTTCTTTATACTTTTAAATGGATTAACTGTGCATCCTCCCCATCTAATTATGCAAGTCATTCAAAATAGAATCATAGATATAATTTACTCAGCTGGAACAGCACACTTTCTAGATCACAAGATGAAGATATGGAAAGAGCAAAATCTTTTTTTTTGGTTATTCATAAATAGTGATAATGATTGCAGAGATACATGTCAATGGAAGAGTAAGAGAGCTTCAGCTCCATTTATGTATCCATACTGCATGATACTGGTGGAAGTTTTGGGCTATATCAGTTTTGCCTGATCACTAGTCTAATATTTTCAGTATACTTTTTCATCTACCAGTGTAGACAATTGCAAATATTGTCTTTTTTAATAGAGTGCTCTTCATTGTGTTGAACAACTCATCATTGCCTCCAACTCCAACACCTGAGAATAGTGCAAGTTATAATCTAATACATCTAGAAGGCAGAAGATTTGAAAAGTTGTTAAAGACAGATTACAGATGATTTCATGAAGTTCCTTAAATGCGACCTGACAATTCTGATTATGTTTCTTTGAATAGCTACTGTTATTTTTTCTGAAACGCATTTGCCGCTGTCTTGTTTTTAAAACACACACCCACATTACCATGGCCACCACCAATCTATCACATTAAAATTTAGCTTCTGATTTAGGAATGTAAAAATTGGCCATCATGCTTCTGTATTGTCTACCTTTGCTGATAGTGGCTGGCTTGATACGTGTGCTAAGCCATGATGTAGTTTGTTTTATTTTGGCTCGGAGTGAATTCAGATATTGTGATTTGTAAAAGATAGCTTTGCAAGATGCAAAAAAGTAGTCAATTATTAAGTTTAGTTATCAAACCTCAGTTGAAGCATGCCCTAGATTAGTGAGACAAGTGCAATGTATGAAAGAGATCCTTCCCAGCCCTACTTGCAGATGGAGGAACAGAACTTGGGCCTTAGAAATATGTTACATTTGTTTTATCATTAAACTACACCTTACAATCTTCAAATGACTAGAAGGCACAGAAGGGATTGATTGCTAGTAAGGGGTGTGCCCACATCCATATCCACATCCATGTGATTGAAACCTTGCCTTGTTTCATGTGTGTTGATGCCAGCCAAAAAAGAATGATCCTTTGATTGCATGGTTGTGACTATCATTTTCACCTTTTTGACTTCCAGTAGATATTCCTGAGCAAGGAGATAAAATAAATAGTTCCCTGTTTGTATGCTAACTAGATGGAAATCCTTTCTTTCTCTGTACCAGTTATAGGATCAGGCAGGATGTAAAGTAGGAAATCATTCTTGATTTTCCATCCACCAGGTCATATGAACTGCAATGCAATGCACTGCAGTGGCGCAGTGGTTAGAATGCAGTNACCAGGCTCAAGGTTGACTCAGCCTTTCATACTTCCGAGGTGGGTAAAATGAGGTCCCAGATTGTTGGGGGCAATGTGCTGACTCTGTAAACTGCTTAGAAAGAGCTGTAAAAGCACTGTGAAGCAGTATATAAGTCTAAGTGCTCTTGCTATTGCTCTCCATAGATGTATCCATACATGGTATGTTACTTACAGTGGAATTAACAATCTGATGTGCCATAAAGTGTGCAGGGTCCTCTATATTTCCTATAGCTTGCCTCAACCAGGAGCTATTCAGATATAGTCCAATGATGAGAATTGTGACGGGTGATGGAGTTGAACTCTAAAGGACATCAAGTTGTATAAAACTTGGGTATCATAATTAACAACATGAAACTATAATTTAATAGAAGTTACAGAATGACGAGGGAGGGAGGGAGGGAGGAAGGAAGGACATTTGAGAGTTTTTGATTACTTCTGCAAAGAGCTCTTTTTAAAAGAAAAGTTCAGATATGCTTATTTGATATTCTTAATCTTAATCATCTGAAATTTATCTTTTCTAAGAGGCTTATTTTACAAAAACATTTACAAGGAAATCTAACATGTAAAGCATTCCTTGCTCCTGAGAAATGATAAAGATTTTCTAGAGGACAGAGGGTCACAGAAACATCTTTCTTGCATTCTGTGAAATGGTTGCCATGTTTGTGTGTTTGTGCGTGTGAGAGAGACTGTTAGAGATTAGTGTGGTCGAATTTATGTTGCAAAAAATTTCAGGCACTGAAGAAGTCCAGCATGATTGGTAATTATAAATGTTTAACAAGTGCTTTAAATTATTTATTTTATAACTGAACGCAGAAACCAACTTGGTATCCAGAATTTTACTTATTTTCCATTCCCATTTTTTTTTATTTTCTCATCAAACATGGTCACTTCTGATTGGGCTTTTTCTCCAATTGTTTTTTTAAAAAATAGCTTGGTTTTCTTTTGAAAAATTGAACATGTTCCCAGAGCATTTTTAAAAAATAGTACTTATGATTAGTTATATAATATAATCATAACAAATTTCTACTTCCTTTCTTCTAGGTATATGTAGTTATCTTGGCCAGTCTCTACATATGTTTGTCTGTTACCATTACCATTTAACTCCTTTTCTTGATACTCAACCATCCTATAGCCTTAATAGCAGAATGAAAATAGCTAGTGTCATATTAAAACTATGGATATCGATGGGTAGTCAAAGCTAAGCACATAAGCTAGTTAAAGGTAAATCCTTCTCTATTTTTATAGGCAGACGATCAGCTTAAAAATACAAATGTTCTTTCATAATTGAAAAAGTGAAGAAAAAATTAAGTTACCTGCTACTTATATATTTGTCACAAGAAAGCTTCCAAGACAGTTCTCTGCTGAATACTGATCTTACATGATTCATAAACTACCAAAATATATTTTTGAGATTGACTTTCTAGAACAGAAGATTATAATTTCTATGTCTTCCTCCACCAAAACAACTTGGATATAGGACAACCTTTGCCCATCTCTAGGTGCTGTACTAGTTGTGGCCCTGCCTTGAAAGGGATAAACTTACATGTCATTATCACAACTTGCTTGGACAACTGCAATATGCTCTACATGCAGAGCCAGAAGCTACAATTGGTTCAGAATGCAACACACCATTTATGACTGATGCAAAAGTTAATGGGTTTCCCATTAGCTGCTATTAACTTTCAAGTGAAATTGAAATATATTAATTTTCATCTATAAAGACCTTTATGTCTTGGCACCAAGGTATTGGGAGGTCATATTCTTTAAAGAAATCCAATTTGTATATTCTGAGAGAAACTATTTTTTATTTCCTATATTCATGAGTGAATGATACTCCTTTGTAGAGGTTTCATTATGAAATATACTAATAGTGATCCAATAAGAAGAAGACATATAAAGGAAAATAGGAACTGGAATATTTCTGTAGTGCTAATGTAACCAAAGCTGATCATTTAATATGGTAAAATGCAATCACCATAGAATGATTTAATGCATACAAAAATGATTTAATGCAGTAAAATACTATTTTACTATGTCATTTTAAAAAATAGATTAAAATGTTTAAAATGGAACCACTAAAATAGTTAAAGTGAAAACCACAGACTCTTGATAAAACACTTTTATCAAATTCTTTATTAAAATTGCCTGTCAAAGTAGCTGAATGACTTCTGAAAGTTCAGTAATCCAAAAATAGTAAAAATCCTAAAATATTTTATCTAACAAAATATTTCACATTTCTTTCGGTTCTGAACTGATGAAGCTTCTTGGATGAGAAGTGAAAAGTCTTTCTCTTTCTTTTTTCTTTTTGAAAAGCACCTTTGAGACAGCTATGACCTGGATGACTGAGAATCTCCACAGACAGGCTACCTGGTCCAGTTTGTGCCAACTGACAATCCAGTTCAGATTTGAGGCCCTTTCTGAGAACACCATAACCATTTTGTGGTGATCGATCCAAGGAGAAGAGGAATAAAGAATAAAAGGCCCTCTTTAGCCTTATTGAACTTTGTTGTAAAATAAAGGCAGCATCTATATGGCGTAGAACTGCTACTCTCTGGCAGCAAGGTTTGATGGGTGATGGCCAGGGGTGGGATTCAACTGGTGTTACCACCAGTTTGGTGATTACGTTTTGCACCTGACGCGCGCTGTGCGTACGTGTAGAATACCTTAAGCTGTGCTGCCTGGACAGCTGAAAAGCACTGTGCACAGGTGCGCAGCGTTTGAAAAGCCTTTTTTCCTGCTTTTTCAACCTCAGCTNTCAACCTCAGCTGTGCCACGAAAAGCAGCTGAGGTTGAAAAAGCAGGAAATAAAGGACAGGTAAGACCCTGGGTGGCAGCAAACAGCAAAGAACAGCAAACACAGAACCGGTTTGGTGTTTGCTGCTCTTCAGAGCTACCGGTTCTATAGAGCCGAGCAGAACCGCTAGCATCCCACCCCTGGTGATGGCTTTTGTCAGAAAATCGGTGGTGGAATTGGTATACAAATGAATAATAAAGGCCAATAATGCAGCCTTGTTTTATTGTTCTCCTTGGTAGGAAGAGGCTCAGATCTTTGCATAGAGCCAGTGTTCAGTCACTCAAGCCTAGACTTGTTGTCTGCTACCTGACAAGCCTGGAAGAAAATTAATGCTAAATATAAGATAATTTAATTAACTCCTCCTTTCCCTGAAGGCATACTCAAGTGATTTGGGTGCCCAGAGACTATTCTACAAACACAATTAATATTTCTCCTTGAAACACCATTCAGTATTTCAGAAGAATAGAGAGGTTTTATTTCTTTTTTCTTTTCAAGTAAAACTTTCTGATGATTTGCTGTAATGACCTTAGTTTTATTCACTCACATTTAAATTTTTATCTCTGCAGCTCATTAATAAAAGGAAGCATGATATAGGAATATTCACAAAAAACCACCCTAAATCCATCTGCCCCAAGAGGGATGAAGGTCATTCAAGATATTAGGCCTGTTCTAATTTTGGGCTACTTTGGAGAGTAATTGTTTGTTTGTTTTTAAGACAGACATAGTAGCACTTTTTGACTTTGAATGCTTTTTCTGAATACTTCTAAAGCTTAACTATTAATATGAATGAGTATTGGTATAAAAGAAGAAAACGGGTTTTTCTAGCTATTTTCTGGGAAGACAAAAGGCATAGATTAAACTTCACATTTCTTTTTTCTTTTCCTTAAATTTATAAAATGTCCTTCCTAATGTTTTGGGTAATTTACATGATTGGCATCTAATCCATGAGCAGAAAACTGTGATGGTGGTAGAAGCACAAGGAACGTGTTCATAACTACACAATGTGCCAAGTTTAATGCACAAAAGTGTATGTAGCACAGGGCTGGTGCAAAGGGGGAGTGGGAAAAGGCGGTTGCATTACACCCAGTTTCTAGTTAGAATGAGCTACATCAGAACCTCAAGGAGTTTTCTAATCTATTTAAGCATGGTATTCAAATATATATAGTGGATTGCATTTTTTCACTCTTGACTGAGGTTAACAACTATCCATTCTTCTCCAGAGAAAAGTAGCTTTTTCTGAATTGTTTCAGTGTATTTTTGCTTCTTCCCTTACAGTAAGTAGTTAATCTTTTGATGACAAATACCATCATCTATCAAGTATCTATCATCTATCAGGGATGGTCTGGTGGCTCAGCTGTTAAGATGCTGGGCTTGCTGGCTGGAATACCAGTGCCCAGGTTTGAGACCCGAATGCCATGTGACAGGGTGAGCTCCTGTCCACACCCCAGCTCCTGCCAACCTAGCAATTCAAAAGCATGCAAACGCGAGTAGATAAATAGGTACCACTTCAGTGGAAGGTAACAGCACTTCGTGACATCATGGTGGCCACATAACCATGGAAATATGTTTGAACAGCACTGGCTCAATGGCCTTGAAACGAACATGAGCACTGCCTCCTATAGTCAGCAATGATGAGTGGAGTAAAACCGCAGGGACTCCTTTACCTTTTATCTTTACCATCATCTATCAAAGATTGAATATCTCCCAATTCCTTGCAAAATCCATACTATTAAAGGATATTATGGTGTCTGTTGCTAACAATTAGTACTTGATCTAGCATTTCTTAATTATATTATTCCTAATAAATAATGCATACTGAATTTTGAGATGACCCCAGATATGTTTCTTCTAAAGGTGAAATCACGTCAGGTAAGAGCCCGTGAGATTGGTCTTCAATAATCTTGACCCCTGCAGATATTTTGGACTTCAGATCAATCTAATGTTGGTTAGTGTGACATTATTGGCATTTCTACATAAATTTCTATTAGCTACCTCAATGTATGGACAAAGTATGATTTAGTCTTTTCCCCCTTAAGATAAGAATTCCCCTGCCATTCTTCAAAAATGCACACAAAATGTTGAAAGCAAACTCATTTTAGATGTGTCCTTTCCAGTGTGTAATATTTTAGAACAAAGAGCAGGGACAAAGAATGGCACATTAATATGTTTTTAAAAACACAGAATACATTTTAAAAAGGAGGCTCATTATCTTTGGCCTAATTACCCAGCTAATTTTCATATAATCTTTTGAAACTACAAGGTATGAAGGAAGGAACAAGAACTAAAATAGGGGAGAAATGTATATATCTATACCTACAGCGTTTCTATACAATATATCTGTATCTGTATAAATTTTTATTGAAAGTTATAACAGCAACAGTAAGAATTAACAGAACAGAGAAAACAAAAGAGAGAGAAATAACAGGAAAAGTTAAAAATGCAATAAGAAAAAAGTAAAAGAAAGTAGAAAGAGAAAAATATAAAGTTATAAAAAGTGCATTCCAATAATCTTCATATCAGTTTTAAGTACAATTATATTTTAACCCCCTTCTTCCATGGTGGCTAAATGCTGAGTCTTTCAATTTCTGTGCATATAATAATTTCATTGCAGTAATTTATACTAAAATAATCTTCCAATGCTATTTTCTATCCATCAATACTAAAAAGAAAAGTTCTGGCTTCAACTGAATATTAATCTTTAATATCACTGTATGTATTTGAATCCATTTGAGGGGGGGTTACATGTCCACCAAGCATGATAAGATGTCCATTCATGTTTTTCATATTTCCAAAATACATTTCAACTGCCATGATACACACTATACAATTTCATTGGTGTCTCATACCAACATGCAATGGTGGGATTCAGCTAGTTCGTACCACTTCAGGAGAACCGGTTGTTAACTTTTTGAGCAGTTTGGTGAACTGGTTGTTGGAAGAAATCATTAGAGCAGAGAACCGGTTGTTAAATTATTTGAATCCCACCACTGCCAACATGCATATGATAAACATTCTCTTTAAGTTCATAACATGAGGTAAATTTCAGTCTTTTTTACCGCATATTTTCCTACTGATCCATTTGTATATTGTAGCCACAATTTATAGTCCACTTTATCGTACCTCTTAACCTTTCTCTGTTTCAAATTAAAAAAAAAATTATTTATACATTCTGTTTATTATTTATTATTATTTATACATTTTAGCAATTACTTTACATGTTCATGATCAATACTCAATTGCACTTCAAATTCTGACCTACTTTGCTTCATACCGCAAGTCTTTTTATCTATTCTGGATTTTTTGGATAAGTGGCAAAGCCACTGTCAATTAGATTCTTTTGCCATGCTATCTTGGTTTAATTTTATATTCTCCTTGATAATCTTCCAATGATCCCTGGCATGTTAACCATTTGTCTTTGCACACTGTTTTTTTTTAATTAAAAAAGTAGGTGTTTTCAGGCACAGTCTGGTGTTAAATCTAGTCCATATTCTCAATATGGCATATCTTATAAAGTGATTTTTAAAATCTACATCAATTTTAACATGATCATACCATAATTATCCATGCCATCCAAACTTCAGGTCATGGCTTATTAACTTGAAAGTCAAATATGGGAGTTTTTTTTAAATTGCATTTACATTTGAGTTAAAAAAACCCACTCTGTCTTGTTAATTGCTTCCTTGCTTTTATTAAATAAGTTCACAGTGGCTATAGAAGATTCTTTTCATTAGTTCAAAGCTAGAAGATTTTCACAAGTGAGAATTGTGCACCTCAGAGCCTTTTTCATGCTATTTGCGGAAAGTGTGAATATTGCTGATGTGGAACAGAATAGAAATAGAATAGAGAACAAAAAATGTATAAAACAACATTGGCTTTGCCTTGCAAACTTATCGGAACCAAAAGTGATAGAAAGGTGTTTCCAGTCAGTGTAGATTGCATGTCGACTAATGGGGGGAAAAAAATCTGGTCTGGATGTGAGTCACATGTTGGCAATAATTCAGTGAGGTAAATAACAACGGGGCATCTCTACTCATCGCTACAGATACAGAAACATTTACAGACTTGTATGCAAGTAAATGATCTGTTGAGACAGAAATGGATAACCCATATTCATGGGCCTTGGATTTTAGAAGGTTTTGGCACTTTTCCACCACCATGTAAGGACAGGTTTGCAGTAGGGATTTATGCTGTTATTGTCTCATGCTGAGCTGACAAATATATTAAAATGGCCTTCCATAACCCAATGCCTTCCAGATTGCTGAAGTGCAATTTCAACATGCAGTGTAGCCTTACTAGCTGGGAAAAAGTTACAGCTCTAAACATAGCAAGATGACATCGGATATGTGAAGGGTTTGAAGACATGGGACGGTAAGGTGTAGCATTGAAGACATATGCAACCCTCGGCCTACTTTGAACAACCTTTGTAAACAAGCCAGCAGTGCTTGCTGTGCTTGCACATGTATGCATTTGATGTTTTAATCTATATCTGTGTTATATGTACATAAAGGTAAAAGTAAAAGTTTCCTCTCTCCAGTCATGTCTGACTTTCATCTCAGTTCCTTAGCATTGTCTGAAGATATTTCCATGGTCATGTGGCCAGCATGACTATAGGCCGAGGCACAAGGAACGCTGTTACTTCCCACCTGTCGTACCTATTTATCTACTCTCATTTTCATGCTTTCAAATTGTTAGGTGGGCAGGAGCCATGGCAAATAACAGGAGCTCAGACCATTGCACAGTGCGCAGGTCTTGAAGCCAGGCTGTCAGCTTTCCAGTCTTTAATCTCTGAGCCACTGTGCTCTCCTATATGCACATAGGTAAAGGTAAAGATTCCCCTCGCACATACATGCTAGTCGTTT
>AZIM01003281.1:25019-46489 GCA_000516915.1 Ophiophagus hannah | reverse complement strand
GATTGACAAGCTCAGCGTCTTAGCCACTGCATGCACATGAACACATACAAATGCACATATGTTTAAGATCACTATATGTCTTCTGTGTGGATATGAGAACACATGGTAACATTCAGTCCAGAACGAATAGCTTGAAAGTTGCCAAAATTTCTCAATCAAGAAAATTTTCTCAAGATGGCTTAGGGACAAGCTGCCAAGAATGCACGGTAGGAGCTGTTTACTTGGTCAGTGCAGCTGTGCCACTGACCTGTAAGATAGCCTGCAATAAAGTTAATGGCATTAATAATATCCAGGTATACAAAGCCTTGCAGTACTTGGGGAATGCTGGTTATTTGTACAAACATTCTTAGTTGATAATACGGAATAGGGGAAATAGAATTGCTTGGAAAGTATATATGGATTACAGATGATTCATCTCAATGAGCTGTTTCATTTCACAGAAACACACACTGATTTATTGATGGGGAAAGATGCCCAATGGAAGCACTTTGTATCACCTATAGTACAATTGTTGTCTCAACTGGTAGATCCACCTTGCAAATCTATCAATTGGTAGACCCGCCTTGCAGACCACCTTGAATTAACACTAATACAAGTTGGATATCCAATGGAGATAAATACTATCATTCAGATCTGTATAATCTGTACACTACTACCAAATGAGGAGAGTAGGATAAATTGTGAAGCATTGAAAATGTGGACACATATACAGTATAGTTATTTCCCATTCTAAGAATGACCACATGTAGTCATCTAATATAAATACCTGATTGAAGACTTACAATAGAGCATGTCATTATTCATATTACATAATTAATACAGCAAAAGATGAGCTGTTTGTCCTCGATTTTGAAAGAAGACCAAGCAAATTGTTGGAAAGTTACTTGTGTTAAAAGTTACATGTCACATAAATATGCTGAGTAGTCAAGTCAGAGCAAATATACTGAGTAAGAGACAGTGTGTCTGAACTCTAGCTGTTGAAGGAGTTAATCATTTGTTATATTCTATTCAATAGCCAAGGAATGGCAAGATGTTGTCCTTCAGAAATTACTGAATTATAGCTCCCTAGGTGGCATGGGCAATTATGATGGAAGTTTTGATCTAATGTCTCTTTTGAGTCTCATCCCTTCAAAACAGTATGCCACAACAATTAAAAACCAGATAATGAACTTAATTGTTATTTATTGCACATTTTAACTCTATCCTGAAGGATAAGTCGGGTTATTTAAGGATCTTATGCCCTTTACCTTACCAGACAAATAAATCATTTAATTGGGAGACCCTATTTGTGTTTCACAAAAAACAATTACGTATTTTTATCTTTAACTTAAAAATAAAAATAGTAAAATGAGCTGTCCACCATTTAAGTTACAACCTTTCTAGTAGATGATAAAACTAACTATGATAATGCTGTTGTGAGCAGTGTCAGTGCCAGTGGATCTCAGGAGATCTATATTAGTTCAGGTATCAGTGCAGGATGTGTTTATTGCTGTCTTGAGCAGTTGTCGCTATCCATGCATCACTTTAGTGTCCCTGGGCTGCAGTATTCTGGATATTTGCTTGACAGGCAGCCATAAATACGTCTTGGAGGATTCTTTCTTATTTTCTTATCAATGGTAAATTGGAAATTGATGCACATATTTCTAACTCTAACCTTCCTATAATTGGACAGAGGCAATAACCTGGCGTGAGAAAGAGGTTAGCGGTGATACTAAAGTGATAGTGCTGGAGAAGGAATTAGTATAGGAAGTAGACAGCATCCTCTGAGGGACAGTGGAGAATGTTTTCATGAACCAGGCAAAATCTTCCTGTTATCTTATCTTCTGTTCAGAGGAGTATCCAGCTGGCAGAGCAGCAGGACTAATAGCCCTGGGTCAGCATGGCAAAAGGATATTATGCACTGCGTTCACTTGCAACCAGGAAATTAATGCTTTATTGCTGCTGGATCACAGCATGATTTATGGTGCCCATGTACTGAAAAGAAAAGAAATCAAGCTATTGAAAGAAGCACTAAATCATGACTTGGAAGGAAAGGGAGAGGTTCATGTGTGTGTGTGTGTGTGTAGCACACATACATGCACATGTGCAGGCACACACACAGACATACAGGAGAAGAAATATGCAAAGATAACATGTTTTGTGGAATGAAAAGTATATGATGGGATCTGGAGATGGGAGTCCATACAAACATGGAACCTGCGGGAAACTACATCTTTTAAGAGCTGTGTTTGGGTGATTATATGCTTTCTAATAATGTGGATTACTAAAGCTCAGAAATGATTTGTAGCAAGAGAAAAACCTGGGGTTTTTTTGTCTATGCTTGAGGAGGGTCATTATGGTAACTTTAGATTCTTCCAGCAAAGTTATGGGTCAGTGCAAACAAATTAGCATTCCTTCTTCCCACTGGAAGATTAAGACACAGGAAGTTATCTGTTGATTTCAATACAAGCTAGTCACAATGCAAGCTCTTTTTTTTAAAGAACTACAGAAAGAAAATACTCATGTATCTTTTTAAATACACTTTCATGGATAGAGAATTTAGATTAGGAACAAGAATTCATTTAATTCATGACAGAATGTACAACATGTCAGATTTAATTTCTATTTACTGTACTTTTAATTTGAAACGTAGATGTGCTATGAAGCATTCTGGGATGACAATTCAGAGATATAAAATAATGTATGTTGTAGAGTTAAAGTAAGAGAAAGAGAATGGGGTCTAAATGAAAGCTACTTGATGTTATGGGGAAAAGTGGTATAGTCATATAATTATGTGAACTGTTGCACATACTGATTTTCAGTAGCCTTAGGTGAGCCAAGTGGCAAGCTGAATATTTTCTGCTTTTGGTCGGGATTTTACAATCCTTTGCTGTATGATCATAATCAATCAGGGATAATGTTTAAAAGATGATAAACCTATCAGACCACAGAGTCCCTTATTGTAGGAAGGACTAAATGCTGTAGGGAACAGATAAACCCATGTGCCACTAGGACAAATGGAAGATTGGAAGGTTGACGCCTAATAAATAAATGAAATATATTCAGGATCCCGCCCCCCCCCCTAAATAGACACATNGCCCCCCCCCCTAAATAGACACATGATTTTGCTCTTTATCAGCAAACTCCACCCCAAGGCAATTTCTTCCATTTTTATTTAATTTATACTCAACTTTTGAATACTCAAAGAGGTTAACAAAATATTAAAACAAAATAAAAATACTGAATAAAAAAAGTTAAAACAGATTAGAATTGATATCAATACTAAAAATGTTTATCATTTAAAAATATGGCAAACAGCAGTATCTATTTCCAGGTTTTCTAAAAGCTGAATGATTAAGACCAGGTACAACCTCTAAGGAATTGTGTCTACAGTGTTGAAAAAACAATGTCAGTAAGGGACACAGCTGGTTAATTTAAATATAACTGTGCAAATACACCCCTCAACATAACCACAGCCTACAAAATAGCGCTAGCTGAAGTTCAAAGTGCATTGAGACTATGAACTTGCTTTTTCAGGAGAAGTCCAATTCTGTCCAAAACAAGAAGTATCTGAGATCCTGATTCCAGTGTTTATTTACTAACAATATGTACCTTCCTCTTGTGTTAATATAATTTCAATTGTTATTTTTCATCCACTTCATTATTGAATTGCTTCCTTGATGTGGATAGTTGATAGAAATGGAAATATGCATTAATGTACTGATCTGTATAAATAATTGGTGTACTGATAGCACTCCATTGTAAAAATTTTCTCCAGTAATTCTATGTAGATGTTATATACAGTACATAGCCAGAAAGATGGAACTCTATAGAATCCCTTAGGCATCATAGACATCAAGCAGAAGGCACTAAGAACTTTTTTTTGTCATGGCCTTACAGGGAAGACTAAAAACATTGTAAAATACTATCTCCAAGACTTTGTGCTGCTGCTACGAAGTTATCATGGCTGGTGATATCAAAAGCCACCAATATGTACAAGCATAATAACAGGGATGCTTTCTCGTTACATTTAATTACCAATGTAGGTAGCTCACCCATGTGACCAAAGCTGATTCTTTTTCCATTTTAGATTTTTTAATTTATTATTTATTATTACCTTTATTATTTTTTATAAATAACTCAAGGCAACAAAGATACCTAATATGCCTTCCTCCTCCTATTTTCCCCACAACAACAACTCTGTGAGGTGAATTGGTCTGAGAGAGAGTGACTGGTCCAAAGTTACCCAGACAGTTTTTCATGCCTAAGACTGGAGTAGAACTGGTTTCTAGTCTGGTGCCTTAAGCTGTGAAACCCCAATCACCTTTTACAGAAAAGGAATATTTGAAACTGCCTATATATGTAATAGATCTCCAAGTCAAAATAAGATCCCTTCAATGAAGTATTATTAGTATTGCCTCATTTAAGAAGATGCTATACACTCTTCCATAAGGATGCATTGTTTATCTTGCTTAACAATGGGGCAACTCTTATCATGGATGATAGGTGTAAGAGGGAATAAGCACAGACTCTCCACACACAGCTTGGAGATCAAGAAATAAATTTATGTTGTCATTTTCACTGTGTTGCAGAAGAGCCTCATTCCAGTCACAACTGTCCTTAGAAATTAACTTCTGCTGAAGCCCGATCTAGTTTATAATTTCAGTGATAAACTGAGATTTGGCTCCTGAGAAGGAATATTACATCTCTACTTCTTTATGTTGTCCTGGTTGCCCAAGTAAGACATCATGAATTGGCAAAGTGACAGATGGAATGTTTGATTGGCAAGATGGAATTCTCCCTTATTTCCTTACTTTCTGTACCTAGCCTTGAACCCTTAAGAGCAGCCTTCAATTGAACTGAGGGAAATGAACTCCCTTCTCTTTTATCAGTTCTATGATAAATACCAAGTCCAATGCTTTCATATGGTATTAAATCTCAGTGAATTGATGTTTTACCATCAATTGACCTAGCATTGAAGATCAGCTAATCAAAAGGCCATTCCTATAAGGACATGACTTTCCATAAGTAACAATCAAGCAGCTTGAAGGGACAAAAAGCTATCTTAGTTTTCACAGCATTCCTGGGCCTAATGATCATGTAAATATTTACAAAAATATTATCTAACCTTGCTCTGAATTGAATATTAAACTCAAGTATTTCAGATATAAGAAATATGCCCGGAAGCAGTGGTATACAAAATAAGGAATACATTCCAGAACTATGATTACTGTTATAAGAAATAATTTTAAAAACCAGAATTCAACAGAATGGGAAAAGACTCCAAAATGTTCTATACAGCGTAGAATAATCTAAATATGCATTATATAGTAATCATAAGCTAGGGACTCCAAAATGTTCTATACAGCGTAGAATAATCTAAATATGCATTATATAGTAATCATAAGCTAGGGACACGGTGGCTCAGTGATTAAGACGCTGAGCTTGTTGATCAGAAAGTTCAGCAGTTGGCGGTTCAAATCTCTAGCACCATGTAATGGAGTGAGCTCCCATTACTTGTTCCAGCTTCTGCCAACCTAGCAGTTCGAAAGCATGTAAAAATGCAAGTAGAANAGCACCACCCCCTAGAGCCAGAAATGACTAGCACGTATGTGCGAGGGGTACCTTTACCTTTACCTAGTAATCATAGAGTGTTTCCTCATATTGAACCTTGAAGGGGATCTATTTAAAGGTTATCACCATTAAAGCCCTTCATGGCTTGAGACCAGGTTATCTGAGGGAACGTCTCTTGCTGGTCACATCTACCTGACCCATTAGAGCAGGGAGATACACTTGGTGGGTCCAGAAGAAGGGCCTTCTCCATGGTGGCTCCCTCTCTCTGAAACATCATTCCCCCAAATATTAGAATGGCCCCCTCACTAATACTCTTCCAGAAGGCACTGAAGACCTGGTTCTGCCAGCGGGCCTGGGGAACCCAGAGCAGGATGGAGCCCATCAAATTGCTCATGTGATCTGTCATCAGGGAGGGCGGTGGATGTTGGGAGGTGATTCTTTTTAATTTATTTTTTTCCAGATTTTGTTCTATTGTACTTTATTAATTAATTTGATTCTTTTTGTTAGTTTTTATTGTTTTTTATTTTAAATATGGTTTTACATTCTGTAAGCCACCTCGAGTCACCATAGGTGAATAGGCGGCAATATAAATTCAACAAATAAATAATAAATAAATGTTTGCATACTGCAGGATACTGATAGGATAATAAATACCGTAGTTACCCTAACTATTTATAGACCTGTAACAAATGACAATTCTTTAAAATAATAATAATGCAAATAATTTTTGTGAGCTCTGAACACAGCACCCTCGTTTGGGATATTTAAACGGAGATTTCTTTCAGGCTTCATCTGGTTTGATTGAGTTCTTGATGTGAAGTAGAAATCATATATTGTTAGGCCTGTGGGACCTCAACACCCAATACTGCAGAACTGACTTAAGCAGAGCTGGGAATTCCTTTGATTTCATCAGCATCTGCAGGAATGAAGCAAAGATGGATTAAGCAATGAAACACGTATCGTGATGTAAACTATACCCCTTATGTACTTGTATAAGACGTGATGCAAATACAAAATGGTGGTGCTTAACATTTTGTCATCTGCACAGTTAGGAACAGATGCCTGTGTTTGGTTTGGCACTGCTAAGCACTGCTGATAGATCTGTCAGCCTTGAGGAAGAAGGCTAGGTTTACCACAACAACAGTGCAAGAAATGTTGTGGGGTACCACCACAGCAGTGCTTCAAATCACTTTATGATCATATGATTCATCTCACAAGATCCTCTGTTTAAGGGCAATGTGCTGATATATTTCTGACTATATTCTGTTTATTAGAAACTGTAATAAACTAACACTATTTTGCTTTGAATCACGACGACCCTGCAAACCTTATGGGTGTACCGTTTTACCGTTGCCAAAAACTTTTGCCTTACCATTCCTGCCAGACATTACTTTTCCCTCGCCTTGCTCCTTAATATTTCACTTCCTGTTCTTAGGACTTGTTTTATTTTTTCCTTCTCCCTAATCCAACCCTACAGTTTGTGCAACCACTACAAATTGCTAGCATGTACTACTCTGACCTTCATTCACCACTCACAGGGGCTTTTAAATACAACAGAGGAATGGCCACAAGGTGGCTGGGATGCCTTTGAAGGATTTTAATGTACTTGTTTATCTTTTTACAAGCAACCATTTGTTCACATAGCTATCCATCATGACAAGCTCTATTTTTATTTATTTTCCAAATAAATTTACACCCATGCAGGCACCTACAAAAATGAATTGGGAGTGGGGTTGCTAGTAATCCTTCTTGTTCCATTTTTTGAGAAGAGACGCGTTCTCTTACTCCCTGCTTGGTGGAAGCTCCCAGGGAAGAGGACATTGATTTAATGACTTTGTTTACATACTCTTGTTGAAAGAGTAGAAGAAAAGAGGGCAAGTGCTAATTTGCACATAATGTTCCCTAGCTTTCAAGGTCTGCAGAAGAGAAGCTGATTGAGACTCAGTTCCAAATTGATTTGTGATAAAGTGGGTAGGGAGAGTGAAAACATTAGTAGTTTAGACGTGTCCTGATGTGAATGGGGGTAACATTTGGATATCTTGGTTATCTTTCAAAGAAAAACACATCTGTAAACAATCACCACCAGCTGTCCCTCTCTTCTAGCAGATTTACCAATGCTTGACTGGCTAAATATCACAGTTCTTCTTTGAATCTGCTAATTAATGTGTAATCTGACATTCATTAGAACAACAAGCTTCTAGGAGGGGGTACAGACTGCTTAGCATTCCTGTCCCCACATAGAAGATCACCTCAAGAAGACCTCAAGCCTGTAGTTATAGCAAGTGTGAGAGGAGTACCCTTGGAATAGCTGGTGAGTGGCTGTCTCGTTGCAAGAATGCCCTGCTCTTCCAACTGCCCTGTTTTAAACTGACTTTCCAAAACAACCTTTATCACTTCAGCAAGAACAGCTCCTGTCATTAATTAGATTCCATAGTGATGCCTCTAACAGAGCCACCTGGGAAATAAAAAGAAAACAAGACAATACTTGCCTCAACCAAGAGAGAATTTGCAGAATGGCTGGTGGAAATCATCCCCGTAAGTGCCTGTAATAAGTTTAACTATATACTGTACAGTAAATACAAAACTGGTCTGCAGAGTGGCAAAAAATAATGAAGCAATTAGGTGGACTATTTATAAGCACCTGTGACACTGATTAGCACCAGCATATCTCAGGCAGGAGTTCCTGCCGGATCCAACAATAAAAATGTGTTTTTCAAGCTCACAGTGTTAGAGGCAGGAAGAACCATCCTTTCTCTCTCCCTCCCCCACTTTCCTTCCCACAAAGCTGTTTTAACAAATTGTGGATGCCAGAGTGAGAAAGTGAGAGAGGGAAGTCCAGTGGAGTTTGTTATTCCGGTCTGCCTTGTATAAACAGAGGTTTTCTAAATTAGATCTGCGTTCCAATCCATTAGGGTTAATGCAGTTTTAATTAGCAGCTGATTTGCAGCTGAGGAAGGATACCATTTCACATTCTTTTTTAGAGATTTCACACATACACACACACAACATGGTCTACATGGAATTAAAGGCATTTTTTTTAAAAAATGCTGCAGCCACATCCTATTGTATATAAATGTTTCAAGAAATTCAAAGACATTTTTGTTGTTATGGTTCCCTTCCCCCTACTTCAAGCATATTTGAACGATCAAGGATTTATTTCCTGCCATTTCCCATGAGAATTTTTCCTCACCACCATTTTAAAATGGGATGGGGAAGAGAGGAGGGGGGAAGAGAGAGAGAAATTAGGAATGAAAGAGAAGGTAGGGTTTCTATTTGAGAGATGTATCTTCCATAAAACATCTTTAAACACTTGATGTTTCCTTAGGGAATAATTTCACAAGCAGGTGGCAGCTACTGAAGGGGCAGATCTGGTTTGTATGCGCCCCACCTTTGAAAATGATGGCAGGAAGCCCAATTATCCGATTTGGAGGCCCCCAAATCTGCTTCAGTGCTTCTGTCCCTTATCTCTTTTTACAAGCTTCACACTAAGGGACAACTGTGCAAGCGAGGCTAAAAGAAGGTCTTACGGGTCTAGCACAGCAGCTGTGTAGAATACAAAACTCTTGGAAGACATTCTGCCCACTTCAGTGATTTCAGACTGGTTTCTATGCCCTCGTGTCTTCCAAGGTTTGCAAGCACAAATATGTATCTGTCCTTACCCTTTCTAAGTGCAAGCATATTAAAACATCTAATAACACGCTACTTTCATTTTTAAAGCATTCATATCAGTTTTTTCCAACTACTTCTCACTCCACATGCTAGTATGATGGAGTTGTTAGTTTAAGACACTGGAGAGTTTCAGGTTGTCTTAATGGCTCAAGTATGAGATTCAAGATTTAGCCAAAAAGAAAAAGTACTGCAGATAAATTTTTCAGAGCTATTGACGAAGTTTACTACTGGAAATAGAAGTAAGGGACAATCCCAAGAAAAATATATTGGAGAGTCACCTTGATGTGAAGAATACTTCATGAGAGAAGCCTACCTGAATCCTCAAGTCAGTTTCATCAGGCAGCAAAACCTAAGGGTTCAGAAATTGTATAGGGATAGATCTGGCCAGTGCTTGGATAGGATTAGGACAGCATGGTGGAATATCAGATCTATAAGCTACACTAGAGGACTAAAAGAGAAATAAAACATAACAATGGTAGTCCCTTCTTTACTTTTACCAGGAAAGTTATATAATTGTGTGGGTGGAATCACAGGAGCTAAACTCGGGGAGTTTTTACATTTTTCATACCTTTTCCATCTCTGATAAAGTATTGAAAACTGGCAAATGGATCTTATCAACAACTCATACATGCCTCTTCTAGGAGAGCAGTAACAGTATCATTAATTTGCATTTCACTATCGGAAAACATAACTTCTTATGGCAGCCATCACATTCTTGGTTTTCTAAAAAAGCTGAAAATTAGGAATGATTTTGGATTAGTCATAGCAAGCCACAGTCTTTTGGCAAAAGGTAGTGAGATGATTCCAGGTGTAGGTCTGTCTGAGCTCTGAGAAAGATGACATAAAACTTATTAAAAATGTTGAAGAACGTCAAAGAACATCAAAGAAAACAAACATATGCCTCAAACTAACAGAAATATCACAGCTACTACTTCCTTTCATGACCTGAACCATAAAGCATTTACTATTATAATCAGAGGTAGCCTAAATCTGATTTAAAGTCTGGCATCGTTTTTTTTTCCCCCTTGATCTTTTTGAATGTGAATGTCTGGAATTTATAACTACTGTTGTTGTTACAACAATAGAAATACTATTCTGCTTCCTTCTAGAATTTAACCAGAAAACAGATAATAATCAAGAGGCAATTTATAGTAACACAACGTAACTAGTCAATGTATAAAATAACTATATAGTCTCCACAGCTTCTACTCATGGAAATTCTTTGTGAATTCAACCTAGAGGAATTTTTACTAAGAAATATCAGAGGTGGCAATTAGCAAGTTTTTGCAAACAACTTTTGCAGACCTAAAGAGTAGAAAGCATTTTTTTTATGGATTGGTAGTTAAACCAAACAACTTGATCATATGCTGAAAGGTTACTTCGTAAGCTCTAGAATTTCAAGTAACGAGTTAACTAATTGACAGTGATGTATTAACGGATGGATTCTGTACCAAAATATATACAATAGCTGAGTTCATGATGGTTTATCTGTGAGACATATTTGTTTCAGATAGCTACTTGCAATTTATATCATAATAAATACAACAGGTTTTATTGGTCTAAAGAGTAATACAGACTGTTTTTCCCCCAAAGTAATATCTGCAAAACCTTTAATAGTTTATTGAGGCATGAGCCTTCAGAACCTGATCCTAACTGCATTCTAACCACTTTGTGGTGGCACAGTCGTTAGAATGCAGTATGTCGGCAAACTTTGCCCATAGCCAGGAGTTCAATCCTGACCAGCTCAAGGTTGACTCAGCCTCCATCTTTCCAAGGTTGGTAAAATGAGGAGCCAGTTTTATGGGGGCAATGTGCTGATTCTATAAACTGCTTAGAGTGGCAGCGTCACGTGATGCATCGCAACTTTTTCCCCCTTCGCTAAACTGGGCATGGCCATGGCCAGCGTGTGATGCATCTGGTCCGCGGGCCACAAGTTTGACAGGCCTGGCTTAGAGAGTGCTGTAAAGCACAATGAAGCGGTATATAAGTCTAAGTGTTATTGCTATTTATCAGGTGCTTGTTTCTTATTGTAAGTCCATCAACAAAGCTGTGTCTTATCTGCAATGGATCTGCTGCAGACAGTGATAAAGTGAGCTAAGACCCATGAAAACTTATGCAATAATTCATATGTTGATCTTTAAATTTCCAGAATGGTCTGTTATCAGCTTTCCATTGATTTCAGTGGTATACTGTCTTCTAGACTAGGGTTTTCCAACCTTGGCAACTTTAAGCCTGAAAGACTTCAACTTCCAGAATGGGGAATTCTGGAAGTTGAAGTCCTCCAGGCTTAAAGTTACCAAGGTTGGAGACCCCTGTAAGTCTAGACCTCTTCTTAAAACCCATGACTGAAGCACAAGAAACCCATGACTGAAGCACAAGAAATACATAGTTTTTCTTTAAGGCTGGCATTTGTTTTCTGTATAGGTAGTCCTTGACTTACAATCACAATTGAGCCTAACATTTCTGTTGCTAAGCAAGACAGTTGTTACATAGGATTTTGCCCCATTAATATGACCTTTCTTGTCACAGTTGTTAAGTGAATCACTGCAGTTGTTAAGTTATTAACATACTATTAAGTGACTCTGGCTTCTCCATTACTTTGCTTGTCAGAAATTCATAAAAGGTAATAACAGGACCATAAGACACTGTAACTGTCATAAATATGAACCAATTGCCAGTTTTAATGACATGAACATAGGGATGTTGAAAAGGTTGTAACTGAGAAAAATGGTCACAAGTCACTTTTTTCAGTACCATTTGAAACTACAAACAATCATTAAAGGAACTGTTTGTAAGTCGAGGATTATCTGTATGTAGAACTTTCATTTGTAGTGCAATTAGCTGGTTTTTAAAAATATAATAGTATAAAGTATGATTAATGATTAAGTATGAAAAATTGAACCTGAATAAAAATCCAAATTGGCTTCTTCAAGGATAAGTTTTATTAAGTTCCTTAATTCTTTGTGGTTACCGGTAAAGCAGGTGGATTTTATTAAAGATTCCTGACCACAGTCAGCAGACATAAATGACAAGTAATCACTTGCTTAGGTTAAAGAACAGGAAATTGAGAATAAATACAACTGTACATTTTCCTATTGGAAATCCATGAAAAACAGAATCCTCTAGAGATTTGCATTGGACTATTATTTTAAAATGTACTTGTGAATGATCTTGAGTTAGGATGAGTAGGAAATTGGCTAAATTTGTTTGTGATGCTAAACTATTCAGAGAAGTAAAATCAAAAAGGATTTTTTTTAAAAAAAATTCTAAGGCGATTTTGAAGGAGTAAATGGTGTTCCATGTACAGAAAATAAAGTGCAAAGTAATGCATATTGGGACAAGAAATCCAGACTTTGCATTAGCATTTATTGGATAGTGTTATTAATCAAAAATGTGATCTTGGACTCATGGAAAATCAGCCTAAAGTTGACATTGTGACAACCCAAATGGAAAATAAAATAGCCATCACATTACTTGCCTTTCATTAAGCTAGGATGAGGTTGCACAAATACAGTCTTCACAATCAAAAAGAGAGTTTGTGGGATAGAAGAAGGGAGAAAAAAGAACAACCAAACTAAAATATCTTCCTAGGAAGAAACATTCTATATTGAACTATTTTAATTTGTAGCAAAAGTGGCTAAGTGGCAACACAATAATGGTGTTTAAAATCATGCACAAAATGGAAAGTGTAAATAGAGATATGTTTTACTCCCGTTTTCACAACTTGGGCGATGCCCAATAAGACTAAATTGGAAAGATTAAGAACTGATAAATGGAAATATTTCTTTAAACAATGTATTCCTTTGAGGAGTTTGCTGCCATCAGATGTGGTAACAGCTGCCAAATGAGATAACTTTTCAAAGGACTAGAGGAATTTGTGGGTTATCATTGCATTTTGGTGATTTATATTTCTTACCTCTGAAATCACAGGCAGCATACCTCAAATACCAGTTGTAAGGTCACAAGAAGGCTATTGTGGTCTGGTCCATGTTTACAAACTTGTACAAAGCATTTGGTTTCCCTCTGCATGCTGCAGAATTCTGGGTTAAGTGATCCATTGGCCTTATCCAGAAGGACCTGTTTCTGTATTCTTGTACTATTATTCCGTGTCATATGAAACTCTTTACCTAGTCTATAATAGTAATGCTATTTAAGAATCCCAGCATTGATGACAAACTAAAAAGCAGCTATATAATACATCAAATCTAATCAATTAAAATGTTAAATCTATCATTCTTTCCAAGAACATCTTAATTTAGTTACCAAAAAGTATCAAAATATCAGTATAAAGCTTATATTCATTCAAGTCAATGCAGCTGTACTGACTCAATTATTCTTTCTTGGGCTTGCCTCTGTGTTCAGGGTTTATAAAGACAATGCCAACAGGAAGAAAGAATTCCAAATTCAAGGCTAGGATAAGACAGCTGGAGTATTGATTTCTCTCAGAGGAAAATTAGATAATTGACTAGAAGAAAATTAGATAAAACTGTATTTGGATCCACCATCAAAACTCTTAACATTTCTGCAGTCATATACTCTCTGACTGGATCAAGGGCATGTGGTTAGATATTTCTTCCATGTTAATTTTCTCATTTGAATCATTTTTTCCTATCCTATGAAGCAAAAGTATCTTTATAAAATTTATAGAATTTTGAGCAGGTTGACAAATGGGGGAAGGAATTATTTATTGCATACATATATGTCAGAGTCCTGGTAAATTCATTCTGTCTGCTTCTTGAAATAGTAGGACATTCAAAACACTAATTTGGACTGGTTACAGATAAAGAGCCTCACCCTCTGCCCTTTATACTACTCACTGTACTGATACTCAGCATGAATGATGTTTTCTCAATGGAGTTGTGTTCATAGCAGCTACCTGGGCTGGTAGTGATCTGGATGCCACATGAGTGGGATTGTTTCTCTAGATAAAAGGACAATATGCAGCTTCTATAAAACTCAGGTCTTCTTGAGTGGAAGGCTATTCTCATTTTAAGTGCTCCAAAAGGAGTGCCACACATTTGCATAGATGTTACCTCGCCCTAAAACCCTGCAAATGGTTTATGAGGTCCCAAAGCCAGCTCCTCTGAAGTCAGCTGGATTGTTCATCAGTTCAATGGATTGGATCCTCTGAGTGTTGCTTTGTTTTAGGCTAAGGTCTTTTATATCAATATAATGAATGGGGCCTTTCTGTATTTGCTATACAGTTTTAATTAGTTTCCTGCAAGAGCTGTTTCTGTTTGGAAAACAAACTACATTTTCCCCTCCCCTTTCTGCTTCCCACCACTGTTGCAGACACTCAGGCTCCTTGTTGTAGTTTAGCCCCATTAGCCAATGAATTAATCATAATGTCTGCCAGCCTATTAAATGCCACTTAATCTGGAAGGGAATGTGGCATTAGACAAATTGGGCATGGATAGGGATGCTTGGGTTAAGCGGTCAGATTATTGCAAAATTACCCTAACACGAGCTGTGAGAATTCGAAGAATTGAAAGTTTCAGATTAGAAAAATTGAAAATACAGTTGGTTGTATTATATGGACATAGGCCAAATCATAGCCAGTCTATTGTGTAGTTATATGAAAGTCTTCAGTTCCTCTGACTTCCTCTGTGGGAACAAAGTTTAAGGTTCTTCCTGTATGGATGGAAATCAAAGCAACAGAATAACCACAATACTTACTAGAGACATTCAGTACTTTGGGAGTAGACCACCCTTACTTTTAGATGGCCAATTTGTCAGTCCAGAGACATGATTTTCTCTGTGTTCTGAAGTCTCCTTGCATGCAACTAACCTACACGATCTGTATTATTGTCATATTAGAAGCATTAATCAAAAATAAATGCTTCCTTTGCTACAAATTCTATGCAGTTCTCTATACAGCCACTAGATGGTGATTAACAACCATTTCTGTTCAGCCCATTTCAAAAGCTTTTTTATCCTTTGAGGAAGGATTTTCCTCACTTTTCCTTTCGGTGAAACCTAATTACGCTTACATTCTATAATAAGACAAAACATGTGTTTGATCAATACACAAAGGAGAGAATCAATTCTCTTGCTACCTCTTGATACACAATTTTTGTATTGTGATATAATACAACGGTGAAAATAATATTCCCTCTTGTTTTAGACTAGATTTGCTGTTTCCTAAATGTGTCTCTGCATGTTTCTGACTTGTATCTCTAACTCACTTTTCTGCTTCTGATTTGTCCTACGGCATTCTTAGAAGTCTTAACTTACAGATTTGGAGAAAACATCAGCTTGACAGAGCCATAAGGAAGCAGGTACACACATATATACACACACAAACCAGCAGCTGAAAGTTAAAAAGTTCTTACTGATGAATGTGTTATTGCCCAGAATTGTTATATATTATGTCTCCTGCAGTCCTGTATTTTCATTTTTTTCTTTCCTACCTTTCTGGCTGCTACTAGCTATGTGTACTTTTTTCTGTTAGGGAGAAAAACAAACTGAAAGAGGAGATTAAATCACTACTATTGATGTCAGCTTGCTACCCTCAGAAAGTCTGAGAATAAAATCCTAACTGATATTCTGATTCCAAACTTGAAAAATACTTAATTGTTCATTTGTTATACATTATTACATTAATGATAGTAATGTTCATTTTCATTGTCTGCATGTTCTAATGACCTAACTGTTCCCATGTGAAGCTGCCAATGTCTTGAGATGTTTCCAGACATTTTATTTTGACTACTCAAGAAGGTCACTAGTTAGGCAAACAGGTAGAAAAGCATTCCAGTTGTTGAGCATTCTCTACAACAACAGTGGGCCTAATATATTCTTGGATTCTTGGATTAATTTGGATTAAGATAAGTCTGAATTATTCAAAAGGCTGTAGTTTGATTTATGTCACTGTTATTTCACTTCTGCTTTAGCACACACAGAATATTCTTTCTTTTTAGGGATAGGTAGAGAAAAGTTTAACTGAAGCTTCATGACCTCTAATTCTCAGGAAAAAGATAAAAAAAAGTATATAGGTAAAATGTAATTTGGGAGAGAAGAATGCCAAATGTTATGTAATGAAGATTACCTGAATGAATAGGTAATGAAATAGTTTTTCAGTCCTGGTTATTTAACTGTTACTCAGTGATTGTCACCATACTTCCTCATCATTTGTCAGGGTGACTGAAGTTGATGGAACAACAGGCCTCAAAGGCCAAGATGCTTTGCTCTTCTTGATCCACACTGGAGGATTTTCTGAATGCAACTGATGTCTCTGTATATATATGTATGGTTTTTCACTTTTTTTCACTGTAGTACTGTTATTTTTTCTTTTAACCTGATTCATATACACTACTGACTTTCATCAGTGATTGGAGTGATGCACCTAGGAAAGCAGGATAGTTTTTCAGACAAAGCACTGAGGTAAACAAAACATAAACATATTTCTCTTAACACACTTTTGAACACTCTGTTAAAATGCTACCGTCTTTGGATATAATAAACCTCAACTTACTTCTCTGATCTGGAGGCAAGAACTTTTTCATGGATTATGTTACTTCTTGTCAAAGAGCATTGATTAAAAATTTGCCTCACAGGCAACATAGGAAAAAAACCAAAAAATAAAAATAAGTTATTAATCAGTCTAACAGGCAATTTCAATGGAGAACTGTCTTCTGTGACACATTAAAAATGATAATGAGGAATATTTCACAAGGCAATATTTGAACAGGAAAAAAAAGGAGAAAAATGTCGTGTAAACTTCTCAGTCTATAGCTATCTATGTAGCAGCTGAATAATGGAAGCACGCACTGTATGAGTATTTTTGTTATTAAAGCTGTCTTGCCTGGAGATATACCTACATTTTGACATGATGCTATCCCAAAACTCTTAGGCCCTGAGGCTTTCATTGCCCTGGGACAGCAATTTACAGTGCGTATTGAGGGCAAGAAGATTTTAGTTTAGTGAAATAACCATCAATATGGAAAAGGGAAGAACTGGCATGTTATGACTTTGACATAAGGCTATGTTGCAAGATGAATTCTGAAAAGTCGTATTTTTATGACTTACAAAATATCTTACAGGAAATCTGTCTTGTTTCATATGTTCTAACCTTAATATCTTCCTAGTCCAGATCAGGGGTGGGCTGCTACCAGTTCACACTGGTTTGGGCAAACCAGATGTTAATTTTACTCCAGGTTAGGGCGAACCGGTAGTTGCAATGACAGGCTGGCCCCGCCCACCCCACCCCTCCCTTCCCAGGAGTCTCCACATGGCCCATTTTGGATCCCAGGTANTCGGGGAGGGCAAAAAATGGGCCTCCCGGAGGCTCTGGAAGACCTTCAGAGGGCCTCCAGAGAGCCTCCAAAGCCTAGGGAGGGTGAAAACATCCCCCCCACTGTGGTGCAGGAGGATGACTAGGCCACACCCACCATGGCCACACCCACCCAGCAACCGGGCAGAGAACTGGTTGCTAAATTTTTTGAAGCCCACCCCTGGCCCAGATCCTTGGGAAGAATGATAAGTGGATAAAAAGGCCAAATCCAATCTGAACATCTGTTTGACTGCACAATGAACCAAAAGATGTAATAGTAAGGATCTGATTAGGAATCTATTGGGGAATCAGGAAAAAAAAATCTGTTTTTAATTGCATGGAAAGATCCCAATTTACTTACAACTTCTTCTGACCTGAGGCCACCATTCTGCTTCCCACTGGTCTTTCTGTGTGATTGCATGGAACTGTATGTGCATGTTCATTAAGATACATCATTGATGTTGCCATATAACATAAGCAAATTATATCATTTGCATCATTTGAGCAATTATGGCATCATGGCATTTATCAACTTATGCTGTTTCCCTTTCACACACATTCTTACCAGCCTTTTATTTCCAGCTTATCCGAAAGATTTGTCAAGCAAACAGTTAAAATCACACAATGCTGGTATGTTTTGGCTAATATTTTCCATTTTAAAAGGAGTCAGAGCTTCTGTTAACAGCAGCCTGAAGTGGTGTCACTCTCTGTTATTCCCACAGCTGCGTGCCATAAATGAATAATAAAAAAGCTGCATACAATAATGATGATTAATTGCATCTTTTCTCATATCTTCATATCAATTAGCTGGGAATGGTCCTTTGTTTAAATAATTGTCTTCTGTAAATAAATGTGTAAACACTACTTAAAGCATATTTTTGGTCTAATGGCACTCATCTGAAAGTTAACAGATTCAAGATGTGATGTGTGCTTTAATTGATTGAATGTACAATAAAATATGACATTGGGTGTTAATTTTTATAGCAACGGCATTAAAGCTTCAATCAAATTATACTTTGTATACAGTAATATGAGTCTGCGTTAGACCAATTCATTATTTCAATTCAGGCTAGCATTATAGAAATTATGTGAATACTGCAAGAGTAAAAGCTGAGTGAATAAGGACTAGAGGTATTTTGCACCTCACCTGACAGCTCTTAGAAATGAAAAATATATTTTTTCATTCTTTTCTGGCTGATATAAATGATGATTTGAAAATAATGAGCATAAAATAGTACCCTTTGCATAAAACCAACATTCTCATCAGGAAAGGTTCATTTCCCAAGGTAATGCCCAAATATGTCATTATACCAATCTCAGGTATTATCTGTTATAGAATCTGCCTTTCGTAAAACATTCTTGGCAGAGATTCCACTGTCTAAAAATACTATCAAGTCCCTAAATGTCTATGGAGATTATCAGTCATCCAAGTCATGATTGACCCAAAGGTGCTTTTTCAAGAGGNNACTGGACTTTCTGGTTTTTCTTTGAAGATCCTTCGCTTCTCATCCAAGAGCTGAAGAAGCTTATTGGATGAGAAGCAAAATGTCTTCAAAGAAAAACCAGAAAGTCCAGTTGATTCTTGGAAAAGCACCTTTGGGACTATCAAGTCCCTGATTAGCATGGTTGTGTTACCAAACCATGCTTATATTCCTATTCTCTTACGAAAAAAATGTAATTTATGATTGTATACTGCCCAGAAGGATTTTCGATGGATGGCTATACAAATTGAATAAATAAATAAAAATAACAAGGTGGTAAAAGATCCCAAACTTTGAACCTCAGTGTTAGACCCAAAGTCCTAGGAGGAGTCTATGCAACTCTTGGCTTCAACGGATCCATTGTCTGACGTTCTTAGAGTTCCTGGAATGTCAAAAGAACATGGATTGGTGTAATTTTCACTGTTGACTCTCTTAACAGCTATTCATTAAAATTCTTTTTTGGCATTTCCCTCTGGTTTCATCCTATTGCCTTCTAATTCTAAAGGCTCCTTACTGGCTACCTGGGTGCCAAGCCAACAGTTCAACAGAACTTTGGAAGAATTGTTTAAGACCTCATGTAAGCTTGAATATAACATATCTGTGCTATTACCTAACTAAAAAGCATATCTTTTTCAAGACTTTGTATGAGTCTAAAAGGAAAATCATTAAACTGAGTGTTTGGGCAGACACCTGATAAAAGGCAGGCTGTTTTAATGAACATTAGATGGACAATGTCTGATTAGATCATCAGGGTCTGGTTAGATTGAAAGCATTTATTCTAAATCAGTTCTATTATTGTTCAGTCCTATTATTCATTATCTTTTGGGGGGGGAGATTGACTGTTTCTTCCCCTGCTTGAGAAAACTGGCTGGTAGAATGGACCCTCATAAATCATTAAAGCCAGAACATAAATATAATTATTATATTTATTATTATGAAAGTATTATCAATAAAAGATTCCAAAATATTGTATGATGATCCAAGTGTAAATAGAGATTATAATATTGTGATCACTTGATCTGTGCATATGCTTAGTGAAACCTCTAAATATCTTCATACTTTTGTAGTACCTTTTTATACTTGGTTATGATTCTTTATCTAGTGGAAGATATTTTTGACAAAAAAGACCAAAACATTTAAAAGGGGGGGAGGGGAAGAGTTATATCCTAGAATCTTGGTTCATTTCTCCTTGAGCATATGGGATACAGCCATCCAGCAGTATTCCAAAACATTTTTCTTCTAGACTAATGGTTACATGCATGAATTAGGTACTGTAGGAAACAAGAAAACATAACCAAGTTTTCTCAACCCAACTCTATTTTTTGACACGAAATCAAACCATTCCTTTTTGTTCCTCAGGCATTTACAACTTTGGCATAGCAATTCAATTTTATTGAATACCAAATGCTCCAATAGTGAAGTATTATGGCAATTCCTTGGGCATCCCAGGAAGAGAGAGCGATAGAGAAAGTAGATTGATTTAATTTTTCTTCAGGTAATACTTTATTTGCACCATCAATCCCTTCTGCTCTAGCTCAGACAGAGAATCCCTTCAAGAACCTTCATGATCAGTGTTTCTCAACCTGGGCAAATTTGAGATGGGTGACTTCAATTCCCAGAAAAACTCAGCCAGCTTCTCCTGGCTGAGGAATTCTGGGAGTTGAAGTCTACTCATCTTAAATTTGCCAAGGTCGAGAAATGCTGTTTTAGATCATATCTGGCCATGGCTTCCTTATTTCAGAAAGTAATAGAATTTGGGAAGAAAATAAAGAGGGATGATTTGCTCCTGCTATGCTAGAACGTAGTCTCCTATGTCAGGGGAATTTAGGAATTATGGGTCCCTAAATAATATACTCTAATACACATTTTAATGCTTTGACTGTTTGTTGATTGAGTTTTTTTAAAAATAGTCTTTTTCATCCTAATTTTATCACTATTATCATATATAAAAAGGTAAAGACCTGGCTTGTGTCACCGAAACCTGGTTGGGACTGGAGGGAGTGGTCGCTCTGTGTGATTTATGTCCCCCAGGTTTTTGTGTGCTTCATCAGCCTCGAGCCCAGGGTAGGGGCGGGGGGTGGCCGTAGTTATACGAGAAACCTTGCTTCCAAGGGAGGTCACTGTCCTGCAGATGGGCGGGTGTGAATCTCTCCTCTTGAGGTTGGGCCCTGGAGGTCAGTTGGGCCTGTTGCTCATGTACCTGTCCCCTGGCTGCATGGCAATGGCCCTGCCCAAGCTGCTTGGCATTCTCTCAGGAGTGGCCTTTTAGTGTTGGGGGACTTCAATTTGCCCTCTCTGGGAGTGACGTTGAGTTTGGGCCAGGAGTTCATGGCCTCCATGGCAGCCATGGACCTGACCCAGATAATTCAGGGCCCTACTCATGAGGGAGGGGAAATGCTTGACCTGGTTTTCATCTCGGGTCAGTGGTGTGCTGATTCCGGTGGGGGTGTACCATCTAGTCAACCCCTGTCATGGACCGACCATTATCTCCTGCGGTT
>AZIM01003278.1:191119-203265 GCA_000516915.1 Ophiophagus hannah | reverse complement strand
CCCTGTTAGCCCGGCAGCCGCAGCAACCCTTTATTACTAGAATAAAGTTTAAGCTGAACGCTCCGAGTCTGCCTCTTGTGTCTCCGCCGCTCCACAACACTATCGATAGTCCTTGTTTTGCAATTATGACAATGTCAGGGTTCCAAGTAATAGATCCATTGCAAGCAAAAACTCTGAGGCTGATAGGTTCCTCAAAAAATAGCTTTATTGGAAATATCATATTGGCACATATCTGGTGAAAACCAACTTTTAGGGTTCCCTTGGTTTTCACCTAATTAAAAGTGAAAGTTTTCCCCTCAACCCCAAACAATCAGTCACATGGCTGTCTGTTGGTTGGATGACATCCTCCTTCTCGCCAGGTGTGAGAACATCCTGACAAAGTATTATATTTTGACTGCACAACCCCAGCTATATCTAATTCCACCACCCTATCCCTCAGCTCCAGTGTGGCAGTACTGAAGCCCCAAGATGGCTTCGGCCAGGCCAGCTTCAGGAGACAGACAGTGATAAAAAAGTAACTTTACGACCAATCCTTTAGCACCTTCACAAGTCTATAAAATAAGGGAAAGCTGAAGTAAGACCATAAACACAGTTGCAGTTTCAGTTAGCAACTACTTATTTAATGATTGAATTGTCAGTCCCAATTGTGATCACTGAATGAGGACTACCTGTATTTAGTGTTTTGGGGTACAATAAACAAATATCAGTGTTTCCCTTTGTGCCTTTTCATATCAGGCAGACGCGTGGCACAATTATTTTGAGTTTCTTCTTTATACTTTCTCCTTTTGTAATACTGAATTGCTTATTATTTTGTCTTAGTTGTTTCTTCCAGGTGGTATTGCCTAATTTGTAAGATTTTGCCAGTTGTAAATAATGCTGAACTAAATCCACCATGATTTGGGTTCATTCTGGCTTCACATATTTTTCTCAGATATTGCCATTTTTATTGTTTAGGGAAAAAGATCTCTGTTGCTTGATGTTTCAAGCCCAGTGCCTTAACCATTAAACCAAACTGGCTCTCTTGATATAGACCACCACAGAAACCTCAGTAAACATGCTATTACATGGAAGGCATCACAAGCAAATACAAGCACAAGACTTGTGCAAGTGTTTTGTCCACTTCATTAGGCTTTAATGAAAAAAGAACCAGATGGTGTACTAAATACCTTAATTGACTAAAAACTTCCCCAAAGTCCACTTTTCACTCTTAAGAATCATATTAAGCAATTAAATTAGCTGATCTATTTGAAGAGAATTTCTGGAATGCAAAATAAAACATGTTTTTATTTATTTTCCCTAATTTATTTCCCTTAATTTGTTTCACTTTAACTGATCACATAGCTCCACAATAAGTATGTTAGTTACAGGGAAGGAAATAAGTGAAAATCTTTACTACACATCCCTTTGCTGCCTTGTGCAAGAGATTATCTTCCTTTCCCTGGCTAATCTTATAGTAAATGGAGCAAGTGTTGTGCAAGACAAAAAGGGAAGAAAAAGAAAAGAAATTACTGTGCTGTGGTATTCCTGCAGCAAGATCTAACAATCTTAAGACATGGTTATTCGTTATTGGCTTTTTCTGGATATTTGGTTTGCTAAACAATTTTTTTTCTTGTTCATTTCTTTTATCCTTTTCTTTCTGGTGTCTTGTTCCACGGTTTGTTCTCCTACCTCAATTATTCATTTCCACCTCTCTCTCTGTTGGGCAAGTCCACCCGCTCTCCTAGCCTCTCCAGATTGACGGTTCAACAATAATTATTCTGAGGAAAGCTTCCAAAACTATTTGGGATACTTTAATTGCTCTTAATTAAAGTTATATTTGCATAATATGATTTATTAATAGAAAAAGAATTCTAAGAGACAAATATGACTGCGTATTTTGTAAATAGGATAATTAATTTGAACATTTTACTATTTTGACCTTTGGAATGATATAATAATGAATCAATTCCCGAAAGCAATTTCTTTGGAAGTTCACCCAAAGTGATGTTTCTAATGAATGCCAGTCTGTTATAAATTATTTTAATTCTTTGTTAGTCTAAGTAGCAGTGTGCAAGGAAAAAAATAAATAAAATCCATTGATTTTGCAAATTGTGCGCTGATGTTTTAGATCATAAGTCTAAATTACTGACTGTTCCCTTTTAGAAATCTTATTAACATAATGAATCAAATGGACGGTGAAAGCATTAACATTATATTATGAATTTTTAAAGCAATCAGTTGTATAACTTATATACTGACAACCTGCCTCTCTAATTAATTTATTCTCAACAAGATCTAAAATACCTATTCCATTTTGGAAAAAAAATCACAGGAATGATTAGCACCCTTTATAATTACTTCTGTTTTTTAACCTGTTTTCTGTGAACAAAATGCTTTATGTCATATTGTGGTACGTGTTACTATAATTATTAAACATAATGTATATGTCTCTTGGGGCCTTCAACCACATGGCAGAATACTAAGGTTCTGCCAGGGACATCTGCCAATTTCTTGGATGTACAATGGGTTGAATTAGGTATTTTAGCTTGACCCACCTTAACACTCACTAAATCAGAATACAGTAGAACAGAATACAGTATTCCCCAGTGGTGGGATTCAAATTTTTTNTTTCCGCTACCAGTTCTCCAGAACTGGCCAGAACCTGCTGAATACCATCTCTGGTATTCCCCCATCAAAACTATTCCTACATTTTAAAACATTAACACTTGAAAGCTTTAGAAAATATTTCTGAAGAAACACAAGGACATCCTTTCTCATTGTCATTGCCTCTTCCCATATCAACATTGTGCTATGAGTTGATTTGCTATTCTTTTACCAAAGGAATATTAAAATGCTACTTTTAATTATAATAGATACGAGGCCACGTAATTCTTCTGTTCTCTTGTCTTTACAAATATTCTTCCATCTGCTCAGAAACTATAGACCAGTGGTGGCTAACCTTTTTGGACTTCTGTGCTGATAATTGTGCACGTGCTTGCTTGCTCATGCTCGTGTGCCATCACCCAGAAGGCAATGCATGTGGGGCCCCCCATGCCTCCTGCGCATGTGCGTGCAACTCGCATGACCCATGTTGTGCACTTCTGTGCGTGACCCCCCCAAGTGCCCTGCATGCTTTTACGCATGCGTGTCTCCTGCATGGTGCCACGCCCCCGCACATGCGTGCCAGATACCCAACAATCAGCTGTCAGGTAGTCGGTGTGCATGCATGCGCAGTATACCTTTTCTGGGCAAGCGCTCACGTGCCAGCAGTAATGGCTCTGCGTGCCACTTCCAGCACGTGTGCCATAGGTTCGCCACCATGAACCTATGGCACATTCTTATATCCATAGACATTCTTCAAGGATATATATATATATATAATCACACCACTTTTACATTCACAAAATACAACACCCAAGTCTTTGCAAGATTATTCCTTGAACTTGCCACCACTTTTAGAAGCTATCAAGATGTCAATTCTCATTCTGACTATTTTGTATTGAGTTTAAGATAAAAGATCTTGTTTACTTTCTCCTAATACAACATGGTATCAAAAACCTACCTGTTAATACTTGTCATATAGTGCATAGTGTTCTGAGTATAACTATTCTCTTTTCTTCTCTAGATTGGCTGAATGTAAGGGTATAAACATCACCTTATTATAATTGCACTGTGGATTTTTGTTTTAAAGCACAGCAGAGAACCATTTTCTCCCAACATTCTAAATTTCAAAAATCTTCTTTCCCTAGTTGTTCTTTAAAAACAAAACAAAAAATTGCTCTGGTGTCACCAGTTAGTCATAGTGTAAAGTAATACAAGTGTAACTATGCAACATCTTTACATAATCTTGTGTTGGTGAACAGCATACACACTTTTACATGCTGAGATGTTTACAATTTTTCCAGATATTGTCCAGAAATAAAAAAGTTTGAAACATTGTGAGGCTATACATAGAATGCAAAAATATGTTATACATGCCCCCTTAAACTTGGAACTAAGCAAAACTAAAATACAAATGTTCTTAGTTTTAGCTATAGATAGTAAATATTAAATCCATTAGAAAAGTTAAAAAAATAAACTTACACTCACTTGCTAAATATTTATGAGGACAACAAAACACACGTTCATACCAAACAGTACACATTTTTAAAATGCAAATGTTCAACACAAGCACAAACACACACACACATTTCCACACACATATATTCACATACATGCCTGTATGCATGAGAAAAGGTTCGTATAAAAATATGCACATGGAAGCTTTTTTTGTCAGATTAAGGTATGGCTAAAGAGAACTTGTGAAAACTAAATAGTATTCATCAAATACTATTGATGAAATATAGATTTCATCTCAAATTTTATCATTTTTGCTTCAATAATAGTTGCAGGTTTTATATTTCAAGTTTTAAAATATCTTTGAAAATGTTAATAATTATACCAGTAGAGGGAGGTAGCGATGTTTCAGTATTATGTTTATAGCAGCTGTAATGAATATGTTTAAAATTATAGCTAGATGTCACACTTCATTAACTATAATCTGCAGTATAGAACAAGTTCCAGTGTAGAACATGCAATGAATGGACCAATATTTAATATTTATGTTAATAAAAATACTTTAACAATATCTCAGAATGCAAAGTCCTACAGTATGAAGCACAGCAATATCTGTTCATGTCAGCCATGTATGGTAGCATCACATTACAGATTTAGAATATTCGTAGAAAATTCTAGCAAATATACAAGATCAGGGCTTGTCCTTGTTTAAAGTTGAAATTATTGGCAGAGGTCTAATATACATCTATATTTCAGTTACACTACCAGACCTATTTGAATACATATTTTTTACTGATTTTGTCATAGTTAACTGTATAGAATCAAACAGCTTTAAACAAACATATCTGCAAGTGTTATATTAACTTTTTCTGTTGGTTTACAGTAGGTTGTCTAGACTACTGATCCTGTACCAGCTATCACATTCCTTTCACTCAACTCTGCTTGGGGATTGGAGTAGAACTTTACTTGCCTAAAATAGTACAAAGTGAATTAATTAAAAGAGTTAATTATGGCCAATGCTGTAATTAACCCTTTGTATATGTGTACAAACTGCATGATCCAAAAAGTTAGAAGCCATCCAGCTAGTTCTGCACAAGATTTTATGTTTGTAAACAGAAGCTTTTTTTGTAGCAAGAAGAAATACAAAATTGCCTTGTTACTTTGTTAAAATTGCATTTTAAGTGGAGATTAGGTTAGATATGTAAGTCCAATAGTTTCAGGTGTGTAAGCCTGTGCTTTGACCAAAACTACATAGTCTGGGTGAAATACAGTCTGGGTGAACTTTTTATGGATACCTGTTTGACTGAAGAATTCATGGAACAAAACATCAATCATATATCTAGTTATTTCCACATCTGGTGTCCATTCATGTGCAGGAAATATTTTCTATCTGAACAGGGAAATATCTGGAGGGGGAAAATAGTGCTAATAGTTTTATGACAGTGACTGAAATATGTCAAGCCACCTCTCTGATTTTCCAAGGTAGTAGACTTTTGTATTCAATTGCATATCCATACCTGAACTTCAATCCATATGGAAGGAAGAACTATCCATTGTTCTGATCCAGCCTTAGCAGAAGCAAGAAACAGACTCCTTGTCATGAAAAACCCCTTTTTATGAATTAAACGCATTCACCCACTGAAAAGTCCAGGCAATAATCCTTCAAAGAGTTAACAGCAGAAAGAGACCTTACCTTGCAATAATTGCAAGGCCATGAGCTTCCAGCCCAAAGGCTGAAAATTAAGTTCTGGCAAGCAGTCTCTGTGGCACAAAACACAATGAGCAAAATCTTCAGAAAAACGAACTGTCGTCTTCTATGACAACCACTCCCCTTTCCTTCTATTTATTCCCCAGCCAGGGAGGGGCCATTCAGTGTCCATGTGTGCTTTGCTTCCCGAGTCAACTCCTTGNTGCCTCTCCGGTGGCTGGGAAATGTCGGACAGCCCTGGCTCTATCTGCGTCCAACACAGAGCATCCATCAGAACCTTCCCCAGACTCCAGATGTGGCCCAAGTTCCTCCCCAACCCCCTCCTCATCCAATCTGCCGCCAGCTCCGCTGACCACTGGCAGGCCACAACATACGTATGGAGCTTTTTGTTTTATCACAGGCACATCAAACTAGCAGCCTGCCAGCCGGAGGCATCTCATGAAGACCATGCCCACCCAGCTCCATAAAGACAAAAAAAGGTCATGATATGTTACATGATGTCACATGAGGTGATCGAGTTTGACACCCATGTTTTATCAGAATGGAAGTTTTAAATAAAACAAGCAGAGAGCAATGAAGTTTTGTCCAAATTTTGTTTCTGAAAATTAATATTTGTTTAAAAATAACTGAATGCTAATTGTAATTATTTCACATTAAGTGAATATAAAAGTTATTTTTAGTCAGGAAATAATGTGAAAATATTTTATTTAACATGGTAGGGAAAAATTCAAAGTATGCCTTCTGCATTCTTTCTAATACGGATAGTCTTTGACTTACCACAGTTCATTTAGTGATAGTTCAAAATTACAATGGCATTGAAAAAGGTGACTTATGATAAGTCACAGTTACCACCTTTGTAGCATCCCCATGATCAAGTGATCAAAATTCACATGGCAGGCCACTGGTTCATAATCATGACCACTGCTGTATCCCAAGGACATGTGATCACCTTTTGCAATCTTTTGACAAGCAAAGTCAATGCGGAAGCAAGACTCACTTAACAACTGGTTTACTAACTTATCAACTGCAGTGATTCACTTAACAACTTGGAAAGTAAGGTCATAACACAGGTAAAAATTCACTTAACAAATGTCTCACTTAACAACATAAATTTTGAGCTCAATTGTGGTAGTAAGTCAAGAACTACCTTTACTCTTACTCCTCTGCAATTCACTCCTGCCTCTTGGGGATCTACCTCCTCATCCATCACAACAATATATTTTGGTTGTGTGTTTGACCCCTGCAGTATTAGTCACTATCATCATCAACATAATCCCAACTATTTACTCCCAAAATGATGATGTTCACTTTACTAAAGGTTATGGATTAAGATCTACCATGCTGATTCAGGTTGATAAATAGCTAAATGTTTTTCAATGGCCCAGTCTAGGGCTGAGACAGAATGACTGACTCAAAGTCACCAGGCAGCTTCTGTGCTTAAGGGTAAAACCAAAACTTCAGTTTCCCTAGTATTAGTAAGCAGCTTCACCAGCCCAGTAGCTCTCTATCTAATATAAAGGGAGAAAAATAGCATACCTGCAACTAAACCAAAGTGATGTGTAAAAAAACAATTGTGGAGGAAGCAGCTTGGGAAAACCAACTTGTTGCCAGTCTACTGTCTTCACTACAACACAACCTAAACACTGTTCTGTTTCATTCTATTGTCAGAATGGTCCATGGTCTTATCTTTTCCTATTCACTTTTCCTATATCATTGGCTGTAACTTTTGGCGCTCCATATCTTTGCACAGAATCAAAATCTTATGGTTTCCAACTGAGCTTTTTATATTACTTTCATTTAACTCTAGCTTTTCCTTTTGGAAGCTTAAGGCAGAACTCATAGTGATTACCTCTCATTTTATTTTATGATGAGTTAGGTTCAGTTGAAAGACAATGACAAGCTCAGACAGTCAGTGAGTCCAATGAAAACTGGGGAGGATCCTCATTACTTTAAAACATTTTGAAGCCAAAATATTATCTGAAATCCTTTATGGGACACAAACAGGATTCTGTCTGAAAAAGGAGTGGCAGATAGTAGTGCAAACAATATTCCAGCAATCAATTCTAACAGCACCTGATGGAACGTCAAATGCTCTGTTAAGTCTTGATACAGGAATGCCACTTATTCAGGTTAGGATGTGGAAGATGGTGATAACTTACTGGGTCAAAATGCAACTCTTCCCAGTTGGTCTGATTCCTCTAGTTTTAACAGATTACTTTCATCTCCTTGGAAACAGGTGGTAGAGCATAAACTGGGATCTCTCCACTATTCTTAATATCAGTAGGTTGCGAGCACGCTAAGCAATTAATTATTGAAAGACTAAGGGATGTGGAGGTCAATGCTCCCTGAACTTGATAGAATTTGGATAAACAGGGGCACCTGAGATACAGCAACTTACCTTAAGCTGAAAATCGCATTCTTTAGATTTAACTTTATTTTCACTTCTTCAAGGTAGGTACAGCAAAATCTCTGTGGCTGAATATATTTGCCCATGTTTGCCCATGTGGTGATGAGGAAATCAAAACCATCTCACACATATTGTAGAGACATGAGGTCAATGTACATTCTGCACCCTTATAATTTCCTTAGGAAGCCAGATAAATTTTATATGAACCTTTTCCTTCAGGATTTAATACTATTCATTACATGTGCAGTAGTTACATTTTGTATTGCTACTATGAAAATAAGATACATTGGCTAAAGACATACCAGTAATTACCTTTGTTTTAAATATTACCCCGATTTTATACATCTTAAAAAATAAATTGTTAGGGAATATAACTTTTTTATTTTTATTTTATATCTATTAACATTTTAGGTTTATCATCTGAGTAACAATGTCTCTTATATCATGATAATATACAATAGGAGTGAATGTTCTACTATATGATTTATTTTGCTAATTGTTAACATATTATTAAATTCATTTGCATCACTTGTTTTTGTTCTTTTTATTTTGCTGTTCATTGGCTGAATACATTATTATTGATTGAAATGGAGAGGTGAGTCTGAGGCCAGTGATCTGACTATTCATAGTTTCTACCCCACTTTTGTTTATGAATATTTCTACTCACTCTCTGTTCTCTCTCTCTCTACTAAAAAAATGTCTTTGTTTCTTCTTTCCAAGCTGTCATCTTAATCTACCTTGCCTTCAAAGGCTTTTTGCTTCTTGTCCCAGCTGAGTATGAATCCACACAGCTGCATTTGCTCCCGCTGAGCTCTCATCTATTTTACATCTTTCTCATTTTCCTTCACTCTTTTGCTTCTCTCTTCTATTTGTTCATCACTGATACTTAAGTTATAACTTCTTGTAATGCACTCTTGTACCTTGCCCTGTAAAAGAGCAAATTCAGTTGTGCTGCTCTAGGAGCTACAAACAATAAAAATAATGGCTGTAAGCTGAAGGAGATTAGTATATTTTAATTCCCTGTTTATTTTCAGCTACAGATTCTACAAAATCAGTAGACATTTGTACAGATGTACTTATTAAGAAATTTCAGTGAGAATGTATTTCATTTTTCCTTATTCAGGAACAGGCCATTGAAGTTCAGTTGCAATGCAAATGCAATAAAGTGTTATAAAACATACCTGTTCTTTACTGAGAAATCATATAAAATACAAGGGATCAGAGTTAATACTTGTAGCCTCAGTTTAGATGCTTTGCATTTACAAGATGACTGCAGTAGGGCTTTGTATATACATCCATATGGCCTAGAACTCTGTAGTACCTGAATTCCACCTCACATAGAGTGACTACTTATGCAACTAGGTTCTTGCTGTAGATTATCACATATAAGCATTAATAGAAGTGAACAGAACATTGTCTATTCATTAACATTATTGTTGTAGTTAAGAGGGAATAGAGGCTGTTCCTCATCAATGTGATTTTAGGACAAAGATTTCAAACTTTAGGATATCTTGATCAGATTGCAGTTTTTAAGATTCAGGTTCAAAGGTGGAAACTTTTCTTCAATCTGGTACTGACAGTGAAAAATCACATTACAGCAGTGACAAAAAGGGCCTCTTATTAACTTCAGCTACTAAATCAAGTACATTCCATCCTGAAAGAGAAAGACTTTGTGATGAAGTTTAAAGCTAAATTGCTTCAGTGCATTTTTTTTTTTGCAGAGAGAGTCATGAAGACAATTCAGAAAGCAAGGTATAAATGATAATTGGTGCTTCCAAGGATGTCACCTCTTCCCTAAAATAGCTGTAGTGTTTACCAGTTATTTTTTGGACCCTATTCAGAGTGTTTACTATGATGAATAAAGCCTTATAATTTTGGCCCAAAATTGTTTGCCCACACACCAACTCCTCCACAGACCCGAACAGGCACAAAATAATATCCAAGCTAATTCTATTTTGGGGATATAATATAATACGTGCTTAAATACTTCTACTTTGGATTTTAGAGTTCTTTAGGTAGCTTAGATAGATTTTAATATTTTTATTATGCATCAATGTTTTGAAACTACCCAGAACTAGTAAAAACAGAACTGTACATTTTAAACAAAACAAACAATTTGTAGTAAAATATGAAATGCTTAATGCTTGGCATCAAATGCTCAATGCTTAGCATCACCACTTAGTCTGTGATAGAATATATCTCTGCACAAAACCTTAAATTCCATCATGGTAAAATACTATTAACAGTTTGGTTGGATGTTAAAAAAATTACTAAGGTGCATTTTTACAGTTTTTATTAATTACAACCAGAAGAGTGTGAATGAGATCAATGTGCTAATTTATTCTATTTCCTGCTTTTATAAATTAATACCCTTCTTCTTAATATATTCTTTACCATACAAAAGCTCTGCAGCTACAATAAAGGCAATCCTTAATTTATGACCATAATTGAGTCCAAAATGTCTGATGCTAAGTGGTAAGTGAGTTTTGCCTCATTTTAAGAATTAGCCACAGTTGTTAAGTGAATCACTGCAGTTGTTAAATTATTAACATGGTTGTTAAGTGAATCTGGCTTCCTCCGTTGACTGTGCTTCTCAGAAGGTCATAAAAAATAATCACATGATTCAAGGACATTGCAACCATCATAAATATGAAGTAGTTGCCAAGCATTCAAATTTTGATCACGTGACCATGGAGGTGCTGCAACAGTTGTAAGTGTGAAAAATGATCATGTCAGCTTTTTCCTGCCTGTAACTTTGAACAGTCACTAAACAAATGTTTATAAGTAGAGAACTACCTGTATAGTGGATATGACAGTAATAAACTTGTAATAGTAGTATGTGTCATGATGGATTGTTTGCAACACGGGAAACATGAAACACAATACAACTTTACCTATCTACTTTTAGTGGAAAAATGAATAGAAATAAATAAAGTATACAATAATATACCAATTAAAATATGCATTCTAGTGTTATATCTTGTTTTACCAAAATATCACTGCTTCCCTTATTGCACAAATTAGTATTCCAAATGTGCATTTATAAAACTAGTGAACAGTGGAAATAGACATCCCAAGGTTGAAACGGTTGATACATAAATTTGTTTCAGTTTTATTTCTATGCAAGTCTAAAAGAATGTCTATTATTTTCCTTTTCAGACATAGCTTAAAGAACTATTTCCCTTGTAAGTAGTTTCTCTAAAGAACAGCTTTTCTAAAGTTTGCATTTTATGAAAACTTCTTAATTTCACAGCCTTATGCAATATTGAGAAATATCTTTGCTTCTACATATGTTTATTAATTTAACAAGTAAGACTGCTGCTCATTAAATTTACTATAGGAGTGTGGTTACTAAGGATTTTAGCTGTTCTCTGCAATGTACATAAAATATAGTTTTAACAGGCCATCAAGCTGCATGTGATTCTGTAAGACTGTAAAGTATTTCCTGATTAGTTACTAAACACAGGATGTTCACTTCACTTTATTCATTATTAAAGCATTCTGTTCTACAAAAATATATTGGAAGTCTGTTTTAAAGCTTTAAATCAGTATTAGTAAATTTTACTTAATATATGATTAAGGAATATAGCACACATTACCTATGTTATCAACCTTTTTTTCTCACTCCTATTTCTTTCATTTTTTTTATCATTGTACCAGCAGAACATACACTGAAGTATACATTCACATGGATATGTACTCCCATGCATGCAACACCTACCTACAGTATATATATTTCAAATTATTCTTAAGATATGTGTTTTTGGTCATTGATTTAGACAGGAAAAACAACTGAGGTAAACAAACTGTTTATCTTATATTTATTTAGTTAATTTTATGATTTGAGAGATAAAGTGATTATTGAAAAGTATTTATTACAGTGTAATATTACAGTGTAATATTATACATACATACATACATACATACATATACATATATGTGTGTGTGTGTGTGTGTGTGTGTGTTTTCTTAGATTTTCATGGGTAAAGGTATGCA
>AZIM01003278.1:162100-173139 GCA_000516915.1 Ophiophagus hannah | reverse complement strand
TGTTCCAACTTGCCTACCCAGACTGATGGGGGGGGGGAGGGTTTTTTAGTTGGCTGTTTTAATTCCAATGGTTTATGAGATTTGCAGTGTAATAGTTTTTCAATATTTGTACTGTGTTGTTTTTTAGTATTGTAAGCCGCCCTGAGTCCTTAGGGAGATAGGGCGGCATGTAAATCTCATAAATAAAATTAAAAAACAAATAAATCTGTAAAACATTTTAGACCAATTTTCTCTTAAACTGTAACTTGGGGAACACTTTCTTAATTTCAAATTTATTTATGTATTAAAATTTTACACTCACCACCCCTGGTTAGTACACAAATAAAAACACAAAGGACAACAAAATAAAATAATGACAACAAAGAATGAAAGATGTGATAAACAACTGAAGTAAACCCATATCACCTAGAAGGAACTTCAAATATCTTCATTAAAAGTCTTGCTGAACAGCCAGGTCTTCAAGGCTCTCTGAAACTCCATTAGGGCCATCTAGGTCTTGGAGAGAATCTCATTCCAGGAGGGTGGGTTGTACAACAAATGAGATGTCTGTTTCTGAGGTCTTGTTTGATTGAAGATACATAGAGCACATCAACGTTCTTGGATGAATCAGCACAGCAGATACTATAGGTGATAGGTGGACATTCAAATCTAGAGACCAGGAGCAAGCAAACTAAATTCATGGCAAAATATAACCTGCTTGAAAAATATAATCATTTTACTTGAGTTTAGTGGATTTCATCTTGTTAGTTGCAATTTCTCAAGGCTACTTCTCATCAATTCCCTTTTAAAAATGTGAAACTTCAGTAAGCAATTGTACAAAAGTATTAACGTATTTATTTATTTATTATTTGGACTTGTANACAATACAGATAAAACCAAATTAAATAGTGCAACAAGCCCAAATTTAAAACCCATTAAAATAACCCATCCACACACCCCAGAAATCAGCCCATATTGTATCTACATCACTAAACATTATGTGTTCACTGCCAAACACAAAATCACAAGGTAGAGTCTCATATCCACAGTTCACAAATTTGTATCTGAGAGAGACATTCAAATGACTAGACTTGGCTTCATGAAAAGGGTGCAAGAATTTCACTTTGGACTCAGTCTTTTGTGTTTTCCTGTCTATAGCAGGCCCTTTCACCTGTCTGGGTCACTTTTTTTTATGAACAAGCTGAAGAAGAGCCATATTGGTTTGGGAGAGCTATGCACAACACATAGAAATGAACTAATGCAGTACAGCAGTTTATTAAGATACACAATAAGTCAGTCTCCAATTTGGCAATCTCCAGGTTCATCAGTTTCCATAATTCAAGCAGCAAAGACAAGAGTAAAGAGTAGGAATTATGAGAAGGATCACTGCAACACTAGTGGAAGCCAGTTCGTTGCTTCTCATTCTGTGTTATCTATGTGGCTGTTGTACTTGACTGTAGTAGTGAGAAAGGATGCTTAACAATCTCTTCTCTCTGAAGTGTTTCCATTCCATCTGGTTGCAAGAAGACAACCAAGAATATTTAACTACATGGCAACAACATATTTAGCAGAAATCCAACCCATATAACATTAAGAACTAATATATGAGTATTCCAGTTTTTATTTTTCCCTTTCTGCTTTTTTGTCATTTATTTCCCATCTTTTTTGTTTTTCAAGGAGTGTTGAAAAAATTGAGGTACATAAAAGGAGATGCACAGTATGTGTGTGTGTGTACACGTGTCTGTGAATATAGAATATATTATTTTTCAAAATAATATGCCTAGCAAACTGCAGAATCATATTTTTCTATTCTGCCATAAAATAGTTTTATACAAAATTTAAAATTCACCTCCACAACAGTTGAACTATGCACCCTTTAGGTGTTTATTATCTCAGTGTGGTTTCTAAAGATTCTGACATTCTTATATAATAATATATAAGATACAATAATATATAAAACACAAATCATAATTGTATGCAAACTAATCCATCCCTTCACAATATTTTTGTGACATCACAATAAATTATTAAGAAATTGCCTCGTATGATGAAAAGGATTATAACTTCAAGTAAAATTAAATAGTATGAGCAAGAGGGAAGAATCCTACCAGTATTTATATGTAAGCAATGCTAGACAGAATAACGGTAAAAGACAAGGTGTCTGCAAATATAATGGAAGGAGATAATTAGTTTAATGTGTGGGTTTCTTTTTAAATTGCTATATAAAATCAAGGTACAATACATTAGGCACCATTTCAAGAGCTAAACAATTCCTTTTGCTTTTTGCAGATCTAAAATTCCTTTTATATACTTGAGGTGGGAGTAATATTTTGAATATAAAGAAGTGAAAACCATTTGATGGGTGTTTTCTAAAGCATTTGGGAGCTACAGGTCTCAACACTGCATGTGTTTCTAGTATTTATTTTCAGGCAGCAGAAATTGGGGCACAAAGTTTAATGGATAATGTTGTTGTTATTGATAATGATGATGGAAAGAAAATATGGGCTTTGTTTTATCTGACTGTCTCAAACTGGGTTCCTTCCTGAAAGAAAAAATATACCACTTGATCTTTGGGTCACTCCTTTCCAATATACTGAAGCTAATAATGCCTGTGCATCAGTTTAAAATTCAGACATATGAATATGAAGCTACGTTGTGTAAGTAATCAGACTCTGTCATCTTTTCTGTTTTTAATTATGATTGAATATGTTTTTTAATTCATAAACAGACTCATAGCAGGTTTATGCTAACACATTTTATTTTAAGGAATAAGCTTTTGGGATGAGCTACAGCTCACAAAAGCTTATGCCTTTTGATAAAATCTGTTGGTCCTGAAAGACCCCACCAGATTCTTTAAAGTTTGGCTACCATAGACTAACACAGCCTTCTTCTCAGAGCATCTACAATAAGAAGCAGAAAATTCAGCTAGATGGAATAGATTCTGTTTAAGAAATTCCAGCTGGAATCTGTTTCATGTACTCTATGCTTTTCAGTCTTCCAGGTAGGTAGGAGACTTTTAATTCCTCATTCAGCTATAAACTTCAATGGTTCTCTTGCAGTATTCAGAAAGACACCCATCTATTAGCAAAATTGAATTCAGCATTTTTTTTCTTTAACTGCCTGCAGCCCATGTTCTATGTGCTTTCCATCTGTAGGTACAGTAAATGCAGCTATTACATTTTGATCAGAGTAGATTTTTGACCCTTGCAAATGATATGGCATTATTTGTTTAATCAGATTTTTTACAGAATTAGTTGTGGCAAGGCAGGAAATGAAGATTTTCAGATACCATCAAAGCTGCATGTCCTAGAATAATTCACTTATTATTGGTCCTGTTGGCAATGGCTTCCAGAATTGCAATGAACAACATCTGGAGGTTTATTGGCATACTGATCTGTAAGGTTATTTATTTTTATGTTATATTTATATGGATGCTCATCTCACAATCACAATAATTATATTGATAAATCTATGGAAAAATAAGACTATATCAAAAGAACTTAAGCAGAGAGAAAAATACATAGGTACTATGCACAAATATTTGCACAAAGCATAAATAACATTTTAAAAGGTAGATTTTTCTGTCTTCAGTTGTATGACATGTTGTTCAAATACTTTGGCAAATGAAAGGCCATCTTGATTCAATTTCCCCCTTTTTTAAATAAAACTTTATAAAAGAGATTGCAATAGAAGAGTATGTCTACATATGAAAAGACTGTTTCAAACCCAACTCATTATTTTTAAATAATAAACTGTATATGTCTAAAATATCTTCAATTAACATGAACTTTTTTTATTATCAGAAACAGAAGATTAAAAAAAACTGTACAAGCACTTAAGGTTGATTTAAGTCCCCATGGTTTTAATTCAATCTGAAAGTTTAAAGTTCATCACTAATTCTTCTCAAAACTGCCCATCTTTGGCTAAATCAAGAGTTTTATAGCTAACATCATCATCAGTGGGAGGTATTCTACTTTTGACAGATAGAGCCTACTAAATTGTACAAGATACAGTACAGGACACAGTACAAGGACAACCTAAACTACATTACCTACCACCATGTTTCCACAACATATACTTTTGAAACTGTTGTAAAATGTTCCTCTTATCAGTTAGCTGAACTTTTGGATAACATATAAGCAAGATTGAATTGTGTTTTTTTTTAAAATAGGCTTATGGAGACCAAGTGGAATTTATGTTTTACAGGAGTCAGGCAGCATCTGTAGAAACTTTAATATAACATTTTTCTCCCCAATCAATGTATTCCTTTATTTTATTTCTCTCTCCTGGTGCAGATTGAAAGTGCAACTACTGTATCTTTTGGCTCTCTTAACAAGAAAGAGATGTGGAAATGCAATTTGGTTTCATTAAGGCCTTTTATATTGAATAGCACAGAACATGATCAAACTGAAAGGAGACATGTAGTTAAACTTAAACAAGGCAATGAACTGGACATGGGAATGATAAAGGTCAGCACAAAACTACCATCAACAGGATTTACTTGGCTTCTTGTAATTGAGGCATTAATAAAAGAGAAATATATCATGAGCTTTGAACCTGAACAGAGAAAAGGATGGAATGGGTGGCTTTAAGCAAGTACCATAACTGGAGCAGCAAGAGGACTTGAAAGAGGAAACTGCATACACACATACACAACACACATACATATCTATAAACACGTCCTTCATACATGTAAGCAACAATATTAGAGAAAGGGAATAACCAAATTAAATGCATGAGATAAGAAAAAGAAAAAGAAAGCTTAAACAAAGATCATTCATTATAATTCTTCAAATCTGTCTATTCTTGCAAACTGTCTTTGCTTCTAATATATCCATAGACTGCTTCCTACATTGTTTCTTGTTCTTTAAAGTTCTCTCTTTTCAAACATTTCATCAATTCCACCCGTTTCTAGCACTCTCCCAGTATTTGCAGCTCTCCTTTATATCCATTGGTCTTGGACATTAACATTCTTAGCATTTGTTTCATTCTTCTCTACATCAATACATATCACTATTTTCCCCATACAAATGTTTTAAATACGCCCTCTAATATGTTCTCATTTAACTTTTATTTCAACCAGTTTCATCCCTCGCAATTTTAATTCCATTTATTCTATGGGAGACAACTTATGTAGGCTTCTCACACATTTCCAAAATATTTTTTTTATGTTCCATCAAAGTTGCTCTTCATTTTTTCTGCCTTTTTCAACTTTAACAATCACTTGCTCTTTGACTACATTCTTTGCAATTACAATAGGTTTTCTCTACAGATGTTATAAAACGTGGGGTTTTTTTTATTCTAATATTTGTGCCATTCTTTTCTGGACATTTTTTCCTCAAAGCTCTTTCACTTCATCATTTCACCAAGCATTCTTCTTTCATATTTCCTTTTAGCATAACTCCACATATCCTTTGTTCCAAACAGCTTTAATATCATCTTTCCTTACATCCATTTTCCATTCATTATTTAAGAGACTATTCTATCTTCTATTTAATAGTTTTTTTTAAAGCGTTTGTGGGATTCAATTTTTTTTACTACCAGNNNNGTGGGCGTGGCTTGGTCGGCGTGGCAGGGGAAGGATACTGTAAAACCTGCAGTCAGAGGTGGTATTTGCTGGTTCTCTGAACTACTCAAAATTTCCGCTACTGATTCTCCAGAACTGGTCAGAGTCTGCTGAATATCACCTCTGGTTTGTTCTATCTTTTACTGTTCCACTTTCTGTCTAGTATCTTCTACTTCTTTTCTTTTGCTCATGCCATTTCCCCCCATAATCCATTCCTGACACTACTAAAACTTATCTCTTACTTTCAAAATCTCTTATTACTCTTGCATTCTTCATTAATTCTCTCAATATTTTGTTAACCATTATATCAATTATAAAGTTTAATATCATTTTAATGACGTATTTTGTCAAGTGCATGAATGAATAGGCTCATGTTTAAACTATATATATACTGTATATATATTAAAAAATAAACCTTTCCTTAGCAGATACTTATAAAATACACCCAATTCATTGTTGGGTTTTTAGATGGTCAATAATTTTTTATTTGCCCTACCATTCTTTGCTTTTTTGCTTGTCCCACCCATTCATTCATATCACTTAGCAAAATAACTTTCTGTTGCACAATTTCCAGTTCTCTATTGTTACCATTAGTGTAACATTATCAACAACATTTGGCTTTCTACTTTGTTACTCATCTATAATAATGTAGATCAGCAGTGTCAAACTCAAGGCCTGCAAGCCAGATCAGCCCATGGGGTACTTAGATCTGGCCCGCAGGGCCACCCTGGAAACAGCAAAGGACTGGCCCACAGTGCTTCTTCTGCCAGCAAAGACGGAACTCAGGAGAGTCTCATGCAATCCTGGCTGCAGGGAGCTGTTACAGCCGAAAAGAGAGCCCGGGTGTCCCTGACACAGGTGACGTCGTGCTAGCCAACCCACCCTGGCCACGCCTATCCTGGCCATGCCCCGCCCGGCCCCCCGAGGTCAAACACAACCCTGATACAGCCCTCAATGAAATTGAGTTTGACACCCCAACATAGATGATACCAGTTCATATTTCCTGGTATACTTTTTAGTTCTTTCATTCAAAAGTACACTTTGACATGTTCATCAACTCAATTTCATAACATCATTCAAAGCCTTCCGTACTTCTCATTTCATGTAGCTTGTTGTTACACAACAAACAATATCAGTGATCGTTGTTGTGCACTACCCAGAGTCACTCCATTTGAATTGGGCAGTCTTGGGTAATATGTAACTATATACTTTTTTCTATTTTTCATCAGTTCATGTTCAGTTAATTAATTATGATTAATTAAGTTATTAAATTATTGCATTTATACCACACTGCAATCCAGATTGATTCTCTGTTATTCTTATTCTGCATGTAGACTCGTCATCAGCAGACAGCTAGTAGATACTGATCTCTGCCATCCAGCAAGTGTTTCACCAACCAAGGTTTTCACATAAAACTTTTGAGTAAGAAAATTGCAGGCAATATTGTTAGCCTTAATCTACCATGCTATATACTGTATTCCCTGCTAATAGCAAAGATAGTATTAGTTTTGGAACAATTCAAGCAAATTACAGCTGTTTAGCTAATTTATCATATTTGTCAAGATAATAAACATAATTAGCATACTTAGTAAACCACTGTCTGCATTTAGCCTAAAAAAACCCTCTTGATTAATTTAACAGCAGATATGAAATATGCAATTACTAGTTTACTCTTATGAATTTTATACATATTAAAATATAGTTAATAATTTATTTACATATTAAATATTAGTATTTATATTTATACATTGTTTTATCCTTTTAGGTAATCAAGTAAGAAAACCCACAACATAATCTGTGACTAACAATTCATCAGAATACTGGATTGTATTGAAACTTTTCTCAAGCAAAACATACTTTGATGGAAGGAAGGAGTATAATTCATTTATTTTAATTATTGAATTGACAGATAGGAAGCAAAACAAACATACCATAGAACAATACATTTGTTCAAAAGACCAAGAAGTTTAAACCCAGCTTCTAGCTATAAAGATAGTATTAGCCAGCAAGAGTAAATGCTTTGTAAATGCTTTGTACAGTTCAAGATCACTCAGTAGAAAGATTATTTGATTTGATTTTATTACTTTATTTTTAAATACAATTAAAACATCAAGCAATAGTGGAAGCAGGTAGCAAAAATATATAAACTGACAGAGAACACATTTCTATCCTAATAGATTTTCCTATAATATTTATTCTAAATATTCTAAAATAACATTTGTTTTGAAGTTATATATTATCACAAATCCTATGCAATCTTATTTTCTGTAATTTATATAACCAATGAAATACAAATATTGATTTATTAGTATTGCCACCATCACTACCATCTCATTAGCCTCAATTGACAATATCTGTGGCTTTCTATTACGGTATTTATATCCTTCCATAAGCTTAGTTCTCTGCACAATGCCTATCTGTCATAATTTTTCGAAGGTCACAGAAAGAATCTCTGAGATGACATCCATAAGTTTCTTCAAGCGTCCCAAGTAACTGATTTGATCATTGAGACTTACATAGCCATTTAGGGGTAGGGTCTGGGGAATGAAATGACAAATATGTGTTGCAACATCTTGATGTAAACCACATTATTTGCATACTGATGTCTAAAATTGAGAGGCATTTTTTGTCTATCTAATACAAAGATACTAATTTGTTTAGTATCTTGGGAATAAGAAAAAGTATATGATAATTAGTACTGACATAAAATCATAGGATTTTTTTTAATAGAACAGAAATGGTGTCATCAAGGTGCCATTTCTTGAATCTCTATGAGAAATTGGAAGTTTCTATATGGCTTGTTCTCAGTGCTATGCAAATTGGAGTCTTTTATCAAGCCACTAATTCTCTGGAACTGGAAATACTCACGATAATTTGCAGATATTTTGTTTATTGTGACTTATTTCATATAACATAAGCTTTCTTATTGTACCATATGTTTTCATACTCCTAAAATTAATGTTACTATAATTGTTAAAAATTACATAAATAAATAATGTTAAAAGTTAAATAAATAAGTTAAGAAATAAATAAAGGAAGGACATAATATTCCACTATGGGGTAGATTTTGCATTGTAATGTTGTGACACGTGTTTTATCATTGTTGTGACACGTGTTTTATCATTTACCCCTGGTTCCAGATATTTATGCATATTATAGATTACATATATATATATATATATATATNATATCAAATAAGTTTAAAAAGTCCACCCAGGCTGGATGCTGAAAAGAAAATTTTAAAAAATTCTGATAAACTCTTCTCCCCTTACATAATGGTCTATAAATATAAGCTTTCTCATCCTTATTTAACAAGAATACTATATTATATAAACAAATATTCCAGATCAAGAGATCTATATCTAATAATCAAATCAACCCAACATCCAATCAGAATACTACCACACAGTTTTGAAAATAATATATAAAGAACTTATGTGACCAATCCAGCTCACAACCAACAGATTTCAAGAAGCTTACAGGCAAGCATAAATATCTGGAATCGGGGTAAGTGATAAAACATGTGTCACAACATCACAGTGCAAAATCTATCCCATATGTACTTTTATGCATCATAATTCATGCTTTGCTATTTTGATGTCATAACATTTACACAAGCCAAGTGCTATGATTTTATGATTGTTGTTAGTCACGAAGTTGTGTCCGACCATACGACCCCATGACAACATTCCTCCAGGCCTTCCTGTCCTCTACCATCCCCCTGAGTCCATTTAAGCTCAGACCGACTGCTTCAGTGACTCTATCCAGCCACCTCATTCTCTGCTGTCCCCTTCTTCTTTTGCCCTCAATCATTCCCAGCACTAGGCTCTTCTCCAGTGAGCCCTTCCTTCTCATTAGGTGGCCAAAGTATTTGAGTTTCTTCTTCATGATCTGGCCGTCTAAAGAGCAGTCAGGTTGATTTCCTCTAGAACTGACTGGTTTGATCGCCTTGCATCCAAGGGACTTGCAGTAGTCTTCTCCAGCACCATAGTTCAAAAGTCTCAATTCTTTGGTGCTCAGTCTTTCTTATGGTCCATGGTTTTATGATACTTAATTCTTAATCCATACTAGGCTTCCTTTTGCAGACTGGAGACAATGGGAATTGAGATGGAGAGGAAGGAAAATGGCTAGTACAAACATTGTGCTGCTGATTCTTATTTGGTTCAGCATCATAGCCTTCCAACATGATTCTGTGAAAACTTTTTGTTGTTGTTTTGTTGTTGTTTGTGAAAATAATACTTCCCTAATAGTCTATGTAGCAAAGTTGTACATGGCAGGTTTTGGCTTCTTCATTTTTGCCCTCTGCTCATTTTCTGTGTTATTGTTATGATGTATCTTAGCATTGAGACAGAGTAATGGCACTTTGTCTATGGGATACTACTCTTATAAGAAATTCTGAGTTTGTTTATGAATAAGTATTAATATAATCATATTTGACATTAAATATGATAGCAGCACTGAAGTAACCTCCTTGAAAAACAAGACAGATATAATGCAAACCTCTTTTAAGCTGTGTTATTCTCTTGCCTTATATATTTGTAATTTGAAGGGCATAGAGAAGAATCAAATTTCATTATTATGTCTTATCATTAAATTAAACCACCAGCTGAAATATTTTCTCAGAACAATAAATCACCTGCTGAACAATTTTCTACTAATACTGTCAAGCTTTCTGACTGATCCTAAGATAGAACTTCTCAGAGTTCAAAAGAAAATTAATACTATTGGGGTTGCACATGATAAAGCTTTAATAAAGTTAAATTCAATTCACAGACAGATTATACAATTTGTTTATCAATGAATGGGAATTTTTCCTAGAGACAGTGTTTCATAATGCAAATGTCGGTATATGTGACTTGTGGAATTATTACTTTAGCAAGAAACCTCTTAATGTTATGTTTCCATTTATTATCTGTATTCTCTTAACTCCTTTAAATGAGAAGGACCATTGCAGCATGTAATAAAGCTTTTCATTGCAAGTGAAATGATCTAAAAATGTTACAATTCCAATAATTAATGTAAGAAGTATGACTTAATCAGCAATTAAATTTACTGCATTTTGAATAACAAGGATTTAGGAATTCTATAAGATTTCTCAGGACTTCCTGACTGGCCTCAGCCATTTTAAAATTTTCAAAGTATACAAAGAAATGCACTCTAGTTTTTGCCTTGTCTTACCTTTCTCAACATATGAAGGAAAAAGAACTCAATGCCTCCCTTTAGTATTTTGTATATCATTTACAAATCAGTTTTCTATTTACCCTATAATACATTTTCATTAAGAGCAATAATCAATAATATATTATAATTAATAATTATTATGAGCAATCTCATTAAGAACCATGGTGGTGCCTGCCAGCAGTTCAATTTTTACTGGCTCATCGTTAACTCAGCCTTCCATCCTTCTGAGGTCATTAAAATGAGGACCCAGATTGTTGGGGGTAATATGCTGATTCTGTAAACTGCTTAGGGAGAACTGTAAAGCACTGTGAAG
>AZIM01003278.1:95135-110043 GCA_000516915.1 Ophiophagus hannah | reverse complement strand
GCATACCTGTACCCGTGAAAATCTACAAATTATATATATATATGTGTGTGTGTGTGTGTGTGTGTGTGTGAATAACTTTCACTCATGCAAAATATAAAAATTACTATAGAAAATCAGTCCATGATCAGTTAATTAAACTGTAAAATAAACAAAATCTAGATACTTTATGAGCCAGATGTACAATATTTAGCCATAATTTATTTATTTTGATGTTTATTGTCTAAATAAAAAATAATTTCTATATTGCAATAATTGGTAGAACTGTATTTCTGAATCATCTCTATATACAGCCCCAGTAAAGAAGAGAGAACATTCTTTACCCTTCTAGCCTCTAATCAATATACACTGGATGCATTTTTGGGTGGCTGGGAGCCACAACCGTACAAATCTATTCCATGGATTTGCAGCAGCCAAAAGTTGCAGCAACTGATTTTTTAAAAATTATAAAATCTGTCAAGATGCTGTGTTGTTTATGAAGATGATTATGGCTGCTCTCACCCTTTCTCACTCTTTATTATCAATGGTAAATATAATGGATTTGTTGGTTCCTAAAAATAATTGCCCTTATACTCTCAAAGCCTAGATTCCTCATACTGATTAGAATTCCCAGCTAAAAGATCTGGGCTTACCACTGTATGCTTAATTTTAGTGGTGCTATCTTTAATTTAGTTTCTTTTCACACAGGCACATGAAGCAGCAAAGCAAAATTTGGTATTACTCCATATGATTTTGGTTGCTACAGGACTTAGCTGATTAAAACTGCCATTTCTTACTAAAATCACTGTCTAGCTGTTCATCCTCTTTGTTTTTTACTCACTAACTCTCAAATCTTAAACAAATGACTAAGAATGAAACGTTATTGAACATTTAGGATTATCTTTCCATTGCAGTATTTACATTCTTTCATCATAGATAGGGATGACAATAAATTGCAGTCTACTATATAGCTGCAGTTATTGATACAGGTCTTTTGTCAGAATTGAAAACCAGAGTTCATCCGCCATTGTATAGTCAAACAGTCATGAATGTGAGCTTTCCAGGAAAAGGAAGGCCAGGAAAAGCCTGTCTTTGTGCCTTACTCACAATCCCTGTGGATCTTTCTTATAACAACTCTTTAAGTTACTAAAGTGCTAACTTAATCATGATGCCCAGCAGGGAATGCTTCTCAAACAACTAGGCAGGCAAAGACTTTACAGAGCTGAGAGTTAGCTGCCCAAGCCAGGACTTCCAAGGGTCAATCCTCTGTAATACACACTGGGCAGATTCTTTATGATATATTGTGGCATAACATCATAAAGTTGTTTTTCAAAATTATTTCTACATGCATACTTTACAAGAAATGCCTTTACAGTAAACTCTCCTCAAGGAGTACCTCAGATAGAAGGAGAAAAGTCAACCCAAAGAATATAACATCTATTCAGTTTCTCTCCACAATCATTTTTCTAAAATTATGCCCACACTGGGATAGAATTATTAGATTTAAATTTAAGGTCTATATCGATACATTGTATAAAAGCTGGTCAATTGCTGTGTGATGCATTATTTTGTTGTTTTATTTTCTTGGAGAGAATATAATTTTTATTCAAGTTTTTACTAAAGAAGAAATAAACTTATTTCTGCTTTCTAGTAGATCTGATCTTCTATTTTTCCTGTGCAGGGTCATTAACAATTGCATACATTTAAACCCAAGCTCATTAGATACTACAGTCACCTTCTACTTGAAGTGTATTGTCTGCTGTGTTCCCTATTGATGGAATATTCTGATTCTCAGGAATCATGTCAAGTGAGGACTGAAGAATATTGTTAGAGCTTTAACCTGACACTTTAATACAAAATTGAGTAAAGTTAACTAAAGTGCACTTAGGACAACAGGAGCTTGACAGTACTTCACAAATGATGTGGCTGCTACTCAAGGCAGTCCATTATAGTTTTAATTAAATCATGTTTATATCTCACTGCTTATATTGCACATGTAAAGAAACCGCAAAAAGCCGATCCACTTCTTATCCAATATTCAATACTAAATGGGACCATTTTTTCACAGTGTTCAACCAGTTGCAGAAAGAAGCCTACTAGTCCCAAAACAGATGGCCTTCACAGGCAGTGATGTTAGCGTAAATGCGAATAGCCATTGATTGCCATGATTTCTATGAATTGGTCAAGCATTTTTCTTAGTGGCTGACCAGATAATTCTGGAAAGTCCTGGACCATGCAAGCAACAACCTCTGTTGTCACTCTTTTCATTGTGGCATCTACTTAGCCAAATGGATATTTAATTCTATTAAGCATGAATTTCAATATTTTATATTCATCCAAATCTGTGCTCTGAGTGGGTAATGACCTTCAAATTACAGTAATATCCCTAGTTCACATCATTATAAATACACTTCAATCAACTTTTCTGCCAAAAAAATATTCAGGAGCATATCCTGTGTAGTCAGGTAATGTACACTAAAATACCTTCAGCATATTGATACTTATATGCCACACTAATGCATGATCTCATCCAGTGGTTCATGTTTATGTTGAAAAAAAGAGCAACAAAGGATTAAGCTCTAGAATACTCCATAAGGAAAAAACCAATTAGTTGGCCTCTTTCCTTCCTATACCAACTGGAAATACACCCAAAGAAAGAAAAAATGAAGAAATCATAAATACATATGAGGTTCTTACACTTATTTCATTGTGTGGTGCCCAAAATATGTGTATGAGTCACCTTTTATTTTACTACAGTGATGTGTATCTATTCTATTCTATTCTGCTCTGTTACGTTCCATTCCATTATTTTGTTCTACTCTACAATACTCTATCCCAAGGATCTTCAAACTTGGCAAGTTTAANGCTGTCAAGTTTGAAGACCCCTGCTCTATCCCATCCAATCCCATCTCATCCCATCTTTCTATTCTATTCTGTTCAACTCTGTTCCATTACATTCTCTTCCTTTCCATTCTCTTCCATTCCATTTTTATATCTAACACAATCCATTTAGGAATATATGTAATCTCTAAAAGGGGAAATAAAATTTAAAAAGACAAAAGAAAGGGGAGGAAAAGTAAGAGAAAAACAAAAAAGCATAGAAAACAGGAAATTTCCCACTCTTCAATTATATCTCAAGAGCTGGTGTAATGAGGGAGTGTTTCCCTTTGGGCTTTTCCGGAAGTGGGGCTGCAAGTATCACAAGGGGGGCGGGACATTCTGTCTGAGAGATGACTAAAGCCTTTTTCTTTTTCCTGGAGAATTTCACAGAAATTGTCAATCTAATTCTTCTGCCCACAAGTTTAACGAAGAATTTCAAAAGACATCTGGCTGACTCTAGTACACATAGATCACATATGTGTCTTGAATGGGATGCATGGAACCATCCATCCCCACTGAAGATCAATGAGGCAGGTCTTATTTTGCAAAGACTGCACTGTTCCATGAAGCTAAGAGTAGTTATCTGAAATATTTGCCATAACAACAAAGCAACAACAAAAGCCTACGGCTAAGAAACTGACCTTGCTAATTATTGCATTAAAATTATTTTCTGGTTAACGGTGACGCTGTCTGCTTTCCTACTTGTTAAAAGCACTAGAAAAATATCATTTTATGCTTACTATTTTGGGAGGAATTTTTTGTTTCTATTGTAACTTTGGTTCCTTTCTCTGCAGCTACCTATTTGTTTATTATTGTTTTGGTGAAGCTTTACTGTTTTCTCACCTGCTCTTGGAGTACCACATCTGTGCATCAAAAATATATCAAAGTAGCAATTTTTATGTCCCGTGGAGGAGACAGCTACATCTCAAAGACCCTTATTCAAGTTAATGCTTCTGCTTCAGTTTTGTGTGCTTTGCATGACATACCATATCAAACATTTTTTTTGCATGGAGCACATTTGTAGAGTTTGGAGGAAACGATTATTAAATCTGTAAGCTACAGTCAAATTTTAGATTGCTTATTAGATCAGAATATTACTCCACTTTAATCTCATTCTCATATATGGAAAACTATAGAAAGCTTTTATGATGATCTCAATTTTATTTATTTTTTGCAACAAAATATCATTTTCAAACCCACATCAAATTCCCACCTAGATTAATTTATGATGTTTTAATATTTAATTGAATGAAGTAATAAATATGAGTAATAATAGCTATATCAGATAATAGGGGATGCAATGCCTCAGTGATTAAAGACATTTGTCATCTGGAAAGCTGACCATTCCAGTTTGAGATCTGAGTGCCACGTGATGGGGTGAGCTGTTCCTTTTTCTTGTCCCAGCTCCTGCCAACCTAGCAATTCAAAAGCATGCAAATGCAACTAGATAAACAGGTAATACTTTGGTGGGAAGGTAACATTCCACGCACCTCAGTGTATAATCGTACTGGTCACATGACCACAAATGCCAATACCAGCTCCCTTGGCTAAGAAACAGGGATGAACATTGTCTCCAAGAGTTGGATAGGACAGGGGAAATCTTTACCTTTATCTTTTATCAAGTACTACAAGAAAGATTTGACTTATTTTAAGATTTTAAAAATAAATCATTATTCAAAGATTCACTTTTCATATGATCAAGAGAATACATTTGAAAATAAATTGTCATAGATATTCTGCAGCTATACTGATTTTGGAACATCATTAAGTCATATATCAGATGTTCATAATTCATGGAAAAGAGAACAAAAAAAAATAATTGAAAACATAAGGGCAGAAGTTAAAGAACTTAGTGCATATATCCAGGCAACTTATTCCAAATTATTAGAACTTTTGTGGATACTAAACAGGAAATTTGAAAACACACTGGAAATTTTCATTTTTCAATATTCATTGAGCTGTACAAGACAGCTATATTGAGAATAATATGAAAGATTTAAATTAATAGTCTCTGCACTACAACAACTGTAACAATGTCATATCATTTCATTGACGATTCATTCCCTTCCATTGGATTCATTAAGGATGCTCAGAATAAAATATATAGTGGTTCTAACTCAGTAAATCAACTTTTTAAAACTGTATAATATTGAGCCAAATATAACTGAGGGGGAATTAATCAATTTTTAACATAAAAATATATTTTTTGAAACATTAAACATGGTTCGCTCTTAATTTATTTGCACCTTTAAAATAATAAAAAATTAATGATCTTTTAAAATTAGTCTAAATTACTTTTTATATATTTTTGCCCTTCTTTCCTCCCCTTCTCCCTCCCTCCGTTTCTTCCTCCCTCCCCGCTCCCTTCCATTCATCCATCACTGAACAAAAGCAACATCTCATATGATGAATAAAAATGGAGATTCAATAAAAATGGACAGTTTCATGATGAATATACACAATTAGAATCTTGTACTATTTTTGCTCCACACTCCCACTTTCAATTGCTCTCACTTGTATTATGATGAAGTTTTGAGACATTGGTAAAGGATTATTTTATTTCATGTATTCCCCCTACATTTGACTCGTAACAGTTTGCTTATTGAAGAACCACTCTATAGATGATGCACTTTCTTGTGTGCTTCATCTTAGTTTGGCGTACCTGAAGGAGAAGAATACTCATGTGAGAATGCTGTTTGTTGATTTTAGTTTGACATTCAGCACAATCTTTCCTCAGCATTTGATGTAAAAACTGGGCCTATTAGGTTTTAATACTCCTTTATGTAACTGGATACTTGATTTCCTTATTGATAGGCCCCAGAGTTGGAAGAAAAGTTTCCAATTCCATCTCCTTGAGTCCTGGTTCCCCACAGGGCTGTGTCTTGAGTCCATTATTGTTCACCTTGATGACTCATGACTGCAGTGCCAAGTCTGCAACGAATCATATTGTGAAGTATGACATGGGAGTAGTGTCATCTACTAGTAGTTATCTGGGATGGCAATTAAGATTCTTATTTGGAAGAGGTGAAGGTTTTGGTGGACTCGTGCAATAAAAATAATTTGGTTTTGAATGTTAACAAAACAAAGGAGATCACTGCTGGTTTTAGAAAGAGGTGGCATAGTCATACTACATTTTGTATCATGACTGCATCTGTGTAAGTGTTCAATAGTATTAAGTATCTGGGGGTGCAGATAACTAACAATCTGACTTGGTCTCTTCATATATTATCTTTAGTGAAGCATGCAAACCAACATTTGCATTTCCTGCGTTGGATGAGGAGAGCACATCTTTCTCCTTCTGTCCTGGCTACTTTTTACATAGGCATGATTGAGAGCAGTTTAACAAACTGCACCACTGTTTGGTTTGGTGGCAGCAGTGCCTCAGATAGAAGGTCCATTCAGAGAGTAGTAAGGACAGTGGAGAAGATTATAGGAAGCTCGCTATAATTATTATGTGCTTAGAGCTCAAAGCATTGTTGGAGACCCCACAGACACCCACTTCACAGTCTATTTCTGTTGCTCCCCTCTGGGAGGAGGTTTAAAGTATTTATAGCAGGGCTACTAATTCTGTAACAGCTTTGTTCCTTATGCCATCCATCTTGTAAACTTGCAGGATTCTTTTTTTCACCATGTATATGTATACATTCGAACTAGACTGTGATGTTTCTCTGTGTCATATATGTGTTTGTGTGTGTGTATGTGTATGTGAGTATATGCATAATAGTTAACCTTGGAGAGCTGAATGCAATGAATTTTCATTTTAATGTATGCTGATTAGTGTACATTTAAAGTGACAACATTTAATTCTATTTAATTCTATTATTCTAAACCTACATTAAAAATAATGATTATACTCCCTATAGTTGACATCCCCCGGGATGGGCTCTGGAGTCAGAGTCCTATGCCCATTCTTCAGCACCTCTCCTAGTAGAATTGTAATCAGCCTTATCTCTCTTGGGCTATAAGAAAACTCTGAAGTTCTACCTGTTTCATTTTGCACAGGAAGAGAATATTCTTTATTGAAAATTGGAATTACAGGCATGTGGTATTTATTGAAAATTATTTATTTTTATGGTTATATATACTTGAGTATGCTTACATTATTAAATATGTAGAGCCCTGGGACTGGGTGACATACAAGCAATGTAAATCAATCAATCAATCAATCAATTACTGTAGGCTGTGTTTTTTTATTCATCTCAGATGAGCAAATACCAAACAAAAATATCATGGTTTTATTATTATGCAGAAAGGCACCTGATTATTTGTTATTAAGAACTAATCCCTGATACGAGCTCACATCCCATTCTTAGAAAACAACTGAATAGATTTATCCTGTGGAAGAGAAACAGTCCTGCCAAACCTTTTTGCAAGAAAGATGAGGGCTACTTATATTGTTTTGTTTGGAGAGATAGAAGCTTTTAGCTAGCCAAAGCATTTTCTCAATTGTGGATTTCACTCATCAGTTGCTTCAGTGTGACCAGATTTCTTATTAATAGTTATTAATAATTAATTGGTCATCTATTTCCTGGCATTGGTTGTTTGGAGAGCTAGAAGCTTTCAGGTAGCCAAAGCCTTCCCTTTATTGTGGATTTCATTCATCAGTTGTATCAATGTGAGCAAAGAGTTCTTCTGTTATTAATAGTTAATAGGTCATATATCTCTTGACATTGGCTGTGACTATAAGGCCAGAAAAGTGCACCTGTGGAAAAGTGATAAGTTGTCTTCTGTCTAGCTGCAATGGACTGTGAGAACAACATTGGGAGACAGGAGGAGCTATAGCCTTGACAGTGGTCAGACAAAAGATATCTCTGAAGGAATGTGAGCAGAAAAGCATCTCAGAATTGATGCTCCCTAGTTTTCTAGAAATTAAAGGCAGGGAAGGGAGAACATGGTTTCAAATTGGCAAGATTCTTACTATAACCTTATTAAAAAGGTTGTGTTGGTACTCAGGTTTTCATTCTCTATTCCATCATTTGGCAAAAAACCCAATGGGATTAAAGATAGCCTAGGAGATGACTGAAATGGTGAGAAATATTGCTTTCCACAACTATTCTTGTTTGTGATATGATTTAATACTGAATGTACACATGGAGGTCTACTTGGGCCATTTTCACCAAGCCATACAAATGTTATTCCCTTAGTCCAGGGATGAGGAACTTGAATGTGTAAAACTAATTGAGGCATTTAATGAAAGATTCAAGGACGTAAAAAATATATAAATGGAATTGAACATCTTTGCTACCACCATTCAATATGGAACCAGCTGATCTGCCAGATAACTTACAATACAAAATCATTCAGCTGCAAAACAATGATGAGCTGAAAGCTAGGCACAACAACATCCCACTGCTTGAGTTCTATAAACATTACATAAGCAATGATGAATTTCTCACTTTGAGGAGACATGCATTGAAATATGCATCTGTGTTTGGAACAACTTACAGCTGCAAGCAGTTCTTTTCAAAACTTACTTTTGCAAAGAGTCGACTGTACTCCAGACTGATTGTTGCAAACCTGGAAAATCAGTTGCAAGTAGCAATATCATCAATACCAGCTAACTTTGCAATATCATCAATACCAGCTAACTTTGCACACCTCACCAAAGAGAAGCTGTTCCAGCCATCACATCAGGGGTGAGTTAATTAAATGTTTGACCAAATATAGCAGGCTAATATTTAAGTTGATAATTTTGTATGGCCTGCGAATCATGTTATAAATATCCAAATGACAGAAAAAAAAGTTCCCTACCCCTGCCTTAGTGGTACATGATATCAATGGGCATGAATACACCAAACTTCAAAGGGCTCTCAGGAAGCTGGATACATTAGGCTATTTCCAGCCTGTATTATTCTCACTGAAGTTCAGTGTAAATTTATTCCTGTGAAAATGTCTGTCCTATTTTCAGTTTAATCTAAATTTGTGAGCAAGTTATACATATTATGTGTATAGCGGTTTCCAAATTTATCATACTTTTACCACCAAACTATTTTAGGCATAACTATTGCCTCAGGTATAGAGGGTAGCTACTATTATGCAACTTGGATGCATAATAGTAGATGCATTTCAATGACAACTGTGATAATTCTCATTAGTAAACAAACAGCTGCACTGAGCGAGTGAACCTGGGGCTAAAATGAGCCAAAGAATTGGCTTTTAGTTGTGCAGAAAATTCTAGAGAACTATAGCAACTTATAACAGCAACCTGTTGAAGAGTTTACTTAAAAACTTCCAGCTTATGCTTAGTTCTCTGCTTCTAAAAGAAACAGAACCCTATCAAATAGGAACTCACAACAAAGAAAGTAAAATTCTCACACAGATTCTGAGTTGTTTCATCACAAAGAAATAAAGTAGACCAGGTTATGGAAACTTGGTGGGATGAAACCCACAAATGGAACATACAGCTAGAGGGATTTAAATTATTTAAAACAAATAGACCAAATAAAAGAGGTGGTGGTGGAGTCACTATGTATAAGAAATAACTACATCTCTACAGAAATAGAGTGCAACAATGATGAAAACAACCTTGAATGCATTTGAGTGAATGTGAAAGGCGGGGGGGAAATGACATTGCCATAGGTGTATACTATAGGCCACACAACCAAACAGAGGAAATAGACGAATTTTTTGCTAGTCAGTTAACTAAGGTATGTAGGAAGCACATTACAAAAGTAATGTGGAACTTTGGCTACCCTGACATCAACTGGGAGACAAACTTTGTACCAAGTGGAAGATCTAACAGGTTCCTGACAAACTAGCAGACAAGTTTGTTTCCCAAAAAGAGAAGGAAACTAGGGGATCAGCCATATTGGACTTAATTTTCACTAACAGAGATGAAATGATAGAAGGTGTTGAAGCTACAAGAAACTTGGGGGGGGGGGGGGAAAGATCATGCAATATTGNAATGATCATGCAATATTGGAATTCAACATTATGCAAGCACAAGCACTAGAACAAAGTCAAACTAAAGTCTTGGACTTTAAGAGAGCTTATTCCAACGAACTTAGAGAGAACTTGGGAAGATTCCATGGGTGAGAATCCTCAAGGGGAAAACAACTCAAGAAGCTTGGAAAATTTTGAAAAGTGAGATTATAAAAACCTAGTCTAGCACAAAATGTAGAAGAAAAATAACAACACTCAAAAGAAACCAGCATGGCTTCATAAAGAACTCTCTGATAAACTGAAAGACAAAAAGGACAAGTATAAAAAGTGGAAAGAAGGGCACATAACTAGGGCAGAACTAGTAGCAAATAGCCTAAGCCTGCAAAGATGAAGTGAGGAAAGTTAAGGTTCAAAATGAACTAAGGCTTGTGAAAAAAATAAAAATAAAAGCTTTTTTGAACATGTGCAGCAACCTGCTGAATAAGTATATTAGATAGTAGGAGCATCACTGAAGAAGCTTTTTTCTGTAAACCCCAATATCTGGGCAATTAATAACACAAGTATATTCTTCAGATAACATGATCCCGATCTACTTCCTCTAATAGCTGGACTTTGGTATGCAGCTTCCTCATACATAAATCTTCCTAATAACATGTAATCAAAAATCAATATTTATTTATTTAAATATTTTCTTTCTAAAATGCACCTTTACCAAAGCTTTTCTAAAACAGCATGTTTCTGAGCCACAAGAGATGGACTTGAGTAGACACCATGTGCTACTGCATCTGTTTGTTACATTACAGAACTTGTCTTCCTTTTAAAATGTATTTCTTTCAAAGGAAGAGTGGGAAATTAGATCTGCTTTGGAATATTAGGGACTGTTAGACTATTGATAAATAAATTAGGATCTGTATGTCAATCAAGGAGCTATATAGATCATTCCACTTCATCCTAAAAAGTAAAACAATCAAATTTCTCTAGTCTCACGACATAAACAAGGTGGTGCATTGGTCCATCTAAATCAGTATTGTCTTCACTGACAATCATCAGGTTTTCAGGCAGGAGACTTTCCTTGTCTCATCTGGAGTTGGCTAGAACTGAATTTTGAATCCTCTATATTCAAAGTATGTAGGTCTACTGCTGAACTACAGCCCTTCTGATTCACAAAATTTTCCCTCTAGCACAAGTTATTATTCCTTGTATAGATGTGTAGCAATATTGCAGGATATGTCTGTATGTTAAATTCCATCTGTGAATTATTTTTATATTTGTTGCCTAGTTTTGGCCCCTCCAGGGACTCTGGACAACCCAATCTCAAACATTCTCATCAATAGGTCTCCATTGTAATTTCTTCAAATTTCCTTTGTATTCACTAAAGTTCCAGTTTCTAAGGAACGTATAGATATACAGATATTTGATATTTTTGTACTCATATTGTAAAATTGGTTCCCTATAATCATTGACAGTCTTTTAAATTCTGATTTAACTCTAGAATTAGAAATGAACTGCATAATTCATTGGATCTGTAACCACTTAAATTCAATCCCCTCTGCATCTTTATTTAACTGCTCCCTGTTTGGCTTTACTTTATTATGTACATTACTTAGTCTATAGAGACCTGCTCTATCCCATTACTTTTGCCCTTGTCAAAAAATAAAGGATGGTATATATAAAGAACCAATGGGGAATGAATTAGGCATTGCTGACTCCTCTTATACTGTAGATCGTTGAATTTGAAGAAATATGCTCTTCACCTAATTTTCTAGTTAGTCTAACTTTACACTTAAAAATATAATAATCTTACAATTTCTATTTCACATTCCTTGATTTCCATAACAATATTTTGTTGCATAATGTTCATTGTTTGTTAAAACTGAAAAACGTCAAAATAACATTTAGGCACAGGCAGGTGCTCCTTCTTCACATTGTTATGAATAGAATTGTTCTGGGCTGCAATTTCTTTTCTTCATGTATAAAATAAATGGATTGGCAAAGAAAGCAGTATAGCAAGCTGCTAACATCTTTACTGTACCTTTACTCTGCATTCTGCAAAGTTATTGATGGCATGCCAGAAGAGTTGTTAATCTTACCAAGCTAGCGCTATTGTAGCTGTATCTTATAAGGTGGAATATACTACGCTATGTAATTGAATCTGAACAAAATTCAGCAATGTTTGAATATGTTCTGATGAACAAATGCATTCTTGGGAAGAAACAGTGGGAGGCACTGAATTCATAATAATAATTTTAAGAAGTAGAAAGCAGAGCAGAAGGGGAAAAGGTGATAATGGCAAACATTAGTATCTGACTTATGAATAGATCCCCAGGAACAAAGAGAGAATTCTTTTTACCTTGAAGCATCATGACAGGCAAAAAAGCACCTTGCCTGGTTGGTTGAGTGAGGCAGAGGACACGTATCACCCGCACTGATGATTGACACCAACGGACATAAAAAGTGAGTATGATTTAATACCTTCTAGTGTCTGTCACATCATGCCATTATATTAGGAACATGTTTGAAAATCAGCAGAGAGATAAAGAGCCAAAAAAGTAGCTGCACTTGTGCAGCTCAAAATGTCTTAGGCCAAAAATTTCAAAAAAGGTTTAGGCACTGGGCGCAAAGAAATTTTATGGCAACCAGGCCAATCTGTTATTGGAAAGAAGGAGAAAACAGGTCATGTTCTTCATAGGGAGTTTCTCTGACCAAACCACATTAGATTCTATAGCACAGCATTGCCTATCTCTGTTTGGCAACAGTTTGAGACAACCATGTTTCCTAGAAAATGTCAAATATTAAATCTAAGCAACTTCTTCAGCAAACTATGTATTCTACTATTAGAGCTATACCTATTGCACTATAACAGCTCACTGTCTGGGGACTATGAGGCACTGTGGTAATATAATAAGGAAGGGAAAAGTGGTTTTAGACTCATAAAGAAGATCAGGGAAAAGGTGAGCCAATTCTCTTAAGGCTTGGCAAGATCAAAAGGAGTCTAAATATTATGAGAACAAAGTTTTCACAGGTCTATATAAACTCTAAGTGAGAACTTGAGTTACCTTTCAGAATGGAGTGACTTAATTACTGGACATAACTGAAATGTTCAGTAAAAGACTTCTCTGGCTGTAGCAACTAAGTTCAAAGGCTTAAAATGAAGCTGGAAAAAGAGATGGTTCCCTGAAGGAGTCACAGACTGGTGCTTGTGCATGTTTCCATCTTTTCCAAATGAAAACCAAAACCACAGAGACCTAGTAAACAGTAAGATATAAGAGGGCACAAGATAAAGACGATTTAGCAGACCAACAATCAGATTAAATGTCTATAAATGTCACTGCTGAAGTTTAACATACATAAAAATAGTGCATTCAGGAATCTTATTCAAGCTATCCAGGATTTAATCATAAAATGCATAAATTCTAAATTGCAAAAAAGCTTGCAGTCCCAAAATATTTTTATATCTATCAAAAAACATGTGAGAATGTGTAGGTGTTAGAGATAATGGTGGAGAAAACAGTGAAGGACAACCACTTGCATTTTCAGCCATGTACTATTTGGAGGTGCAAGACCCCTTTCTAATCACTGCCTGACAAGCAGACAGTTCATTAATTGAAACTTGTAGTGAATTACAAATCCAAGCTAAAGAAAACTCAGTCTTTTAGATCACTGCCTTCTTTTGTTTTGCTTTGATTAAAAAAGATTAGATAGATAGATAGATAGATAGATAGATAGATAGATAGATAGCTATGATAGGTTGGTCTATCACATTATGTCTCCTGAGCAGTTTACTGCACTTCTGAAGTGCTATATCTTTTCTTGCTCTACATCCTCTCCTTTACTATATAGTATAGTGGTGACTCCAATGCATTAAACATGCACAATATTGAATTGGAGACTTTCAAGCTACAGTATGTAGTCTTGTAATCACACAATGGCTTAGTCTTAAGGGTACTTCGGTAGCCGTTATGACCCAGGGTTGGTGTGCAAGCAACCTGTGCAAGCAACCTGTGGAAGCTTGACAATTTTTATTCAACTACCATCCCCCACAATCCTCACAATCCAGCAATTCCTGGTCCGTTCGCCAAAGTCTCTGCAACCAGGTTATCCTTACAGTCCAAAAGCAAAGCACTAACACGCATGCTCTCACACACTTTGTCAAACTTCCTGGCAGTGAAAGTCCACAGGAGCAGCACCGCTCTGGGGGCAAGACAGGTAAAGGTCATGATGAATGTCAAAGCAAAGGATCAAACCTCAGTCCACACCAGCAAGGATTCTGGAGCAAAGTTCTTCTAGGAGCCATGGAGAGTGTTGCCGCAAAATTTAACACTTGTTCCCAACAAAAGCCCCTCCCCACAGCGTGTCCTTAAATACTACTCTCCAGGTGATCCTCATCAGAAAGGGCAGAGTGCCCTCCTCCTTAGTAGTCAGGTCGCCCTATGCTGACTCTGTCTCCTCTCCATTCTCCACACTCAGGGATCTGGTGGGGGAAGCATTTGCTTGTCTCTGGGGCTCCACCCCTCCTCTGCTGTGCTGACTGCCCTTTCCATCTCCTCCCTCCTTCCTTTGTCAGCCTGCACCCTCTCTTCCTCCCTGCCTACTCTTTCAAAGCCCGTGACCGCCTAGCCTTCATCCCCAAGTTGTTCCTCATGGGCCATAGGGCCTGCACTCTCCCCCTCCATCAGCCCCGGCTCCATCTCCTCCTCCTTCTTGGACCCAGACTCCAACAGAGACATGATAGTAGCTTTTGCTTTTGTGGGGGGGGGGGGAGATAATCATGCTAGCAAAAGACTGTGAAGCACAGATTAAAGGCTTGTTAGTAGAAAAAAAAGCAATCATAGAAAACTGGCATTCACAATAAATGTTTTGGCAAACCCCAGTGTCAGCCAACTTATTGTTGAGCTATGTGCCCCAGTTTTATATAATTTTCAAAAGAGTTTATTTCGTATGAATTGACCTTCAGTCTGTATTTGGAAATTTGAGAGCTGAGCTGGCCTCCCCCTAGTGTACAGAACCAGTGCAGGACCAATGAAGAAGGGTAGTATTCCACCAGTATCAAGACCAGCAAAGTAAATATTCTAGCTCAGGGGACTCCAACCTTGACAACTTTAAGACTTGTGNNNNTCAACTCCCTCTTAAGGAGTCGGTCGAAAAGACCGACTCCTTAAGAGGGAGTTGA
>AZIM01003278.1:26149-41316 GCA_000516915.1 Ophiophagus hannah | reverse complement strand
GAAATCGAGTTTGACACCCCTGGTCTAGAATAAGTTATGGAAACCCGGGGTGTGTGTGGAAAATCTAATTCCCACAATATTCTTTATTCAGTCAGTATATATTTTCCACTGCAACATACTGCACTCCTATTTGTATGATCCAGCACGGATTGAACTTTAAACTTTCACTCCATACCACATTAGTTGTAACAAGTTGGAATTTTGGATATTCTTGTGATGTCTTTATTTAAGACTAAGATTCTTAAGATTAAGAATAAGAATCCAAGTACTGGGGATTCAGATATAGCCTTGATGTACTTTGATAACACAACTGATGTTACTTCAGAGTCTGAATAAAATTGAATTTTGAAATAAGAAATCAGATGGCCACCATTTTATATTTGTAATAAAATTAGTAAATCTGATTTAGAATCTTATTGAAGCATGAAGGTTTTGGCCATTTTAAATAATTAAGTGATTATGGGGATATAAAAGGCATTTCACTGCCCCTAGGTATGTGCAATGCATCTAATTCTAAGTGGCTGAATTTGATTTTATTAAGTTGGCTTTCTCCCTTCCACCTCCCCTTTCTAGGCAAGTCAGCCAGGAGTAAAAGAGTGCCATGCGGCATCATTAACCAATTAAAGGCTTTCATTCAGCAAACCTCTAGGGCATCCTTGAAAAGTAAGATAAGACATGGTCATAGTTAAATACATGATGAATGAACTAGTTGGAAAGGATTCAAAGAAGCACAGAAGAAAATTAGTTGACTGAATTCAGTGCCAGAAGATGAAGCAGGAGCCAAGCTAAGTTCAATTTTAAAAGAGATTATGGAAAACTGACAGAGACATCTAGCAATACGGCAGCTATGATTGCTATAGGCATGAAACAGGGGAAAACAGTTTCTGCTTCTTGGATCACATGTGAAGCAAAATATTTTCGTATCGCTTGTCAGCATATCTCTTCCTCATCTGCAAGATAAATAGCTGTGAAAAATAGAGAACTGAAGACCTGATACAAAATATCCTATTTCACAACTAATCAGATATTTGACCCATTCTCATTTGCCAGAGATCTTATTGCTATATCACTGAATACAAATGCACTTCGGCTGCCTAAGTGTAGGTATAAAATAGTGACTACCATGAAACAGTTTATGTAAGGGGGGGAGGAGCTAATATTTAGGCTGCAACATTTTCAAGAAGAGACTGGAAGCCATTTGTCCAGAATGGTCTCCTGCTTGAACTGAAGGCTGGACTAGGTATTACTCCCACTTTAGACATAAAAATCAGGTGGATGACTTTGGGTCAGTCTTTCTCAGTCCAACCTCACAGGTTGTTGTTGTGGGGAAATAGGAGGAGGAAGGAATATTAGAAATGTCCACCATCTTGTGTTATTTATAAAAATTAGTGATACATAAAAATCCAGTCTAAACATCGGTCTGACTGTGTGGCCAACAGTAATAATTTTGTGCATTCATAGTACATACCTTTATTCTGCTTTTGTCTTTTGTTGCAATTTGCACTGATTACCTAGGGATGCTTGTACAGTTATACAGATTTAAGTCAATATAAATTTTATTTATTTATTGTCTGATGATTAAACAAATAAATAAACTGGTCTATATTGATCTGTAGTGGCTCAACAACTTTGCTTTGCTTTGTAAAGGAAATGCATCGCATTTCTTCTGGCTATGTACAACAATCGTATCACTATTATTTATCCACTGTAAATTATAGATTTTTCTTCTTTTTTACATTGAAGAAGATAAATTAAGTCCTTTCAATTGCCAATGTGAGAACATGTCTCTTGTCCTTGGTATTGGCCTGTTAATGGAGTGGGTATCATTACCTCAAGCACTTTATTAGCAGCATTGTGAGACTTTTTATATCTTGATACCATTAAGAAAATTGGCCAGCTAAATCTCTTTATAAGGGGAGGGGAGAACACTGAAGTTAAGCTATTTCTATTGTTGCAGTAGGAACTGTATATTCAACTTGTTTGAGGTGTTTCAGCAATATATTGATTTTTTCATTAAGCATTTGAAATTATTATCTGTTCTAGTGATGTAATCTTTTACAGTAAGTGCTTAAACCAGTATATCAGGCTCAGATCAGTAGCATTCATACTTCTCTCTACAATACACAACATAAATTAATGGCTCCTTCTGGCAGCACAGAGAGAAATTAAAGCCTTAGAAACAAAAATGCTTGGCATTACAGCTATATAGTTGCTGGCACTTGGCCCATAAATGACAGTTGGCCCATAAATGACAGTTGGCCTATAAATGAAAGCCACATAATGACCCCTATCAATATAAATAATATGAATACATTTGGGAATATTTTGATATATAACAAATAACTTTTATACAGAGAATAGATCTTCCTGAATATTCAAATCATTAGACGTTGCTAATCTAATTTAGCTGAATGTGTGTATACACACACAGAGAGAAATAAAATTATCAGTCTAAATCAGGCTTAAACAACCATGACCTTCTGAGCTGACATAATTCCAGGAAAATTAATTTGGGAACATGAAGTGAAAGGAAAGATCATAATTAGAAAAGTAAAAATTTTGTTCTATATCAGGTGTCTTAAGCATTTTGCCATATACACCCTTTAGTATAATCTTAATGTACACATTTCCCCTAAAAATCCAGAAAATGAACCTTCTCAGAGAAAGTACACATCACAGTTTAGGATTCTCTATGCATTACAGGAATTCCTGAATTATCACTACAATAGGGACTATAAAATTTACCATTAGGTGGTATGGTTGTAAAGTGAGGCATTATGTGACAGAACCCAATTTTATGACTTTTTGTGCCCCAAATCACTGTGGTTATTAACACGAGACATCACCTGACTGCAACTTGCAAACTTCTTTGCCCTCTGACCATAGGTGGTATTCAGCAGGTTCTGACCAGTTCTGGAGAACCAGTAGTGGAAATTGTGAGTAGTTCGGAGAACTGGCAAATACNNNNTCTGACTGGAGATTTTACAGTATCCTTTCCATGCCNGACTGGAGATTTTACAGTATCCTTCCCAGCCACGCCCACCAAGCCACGCCCACAGAACCAGTTGTAAAAAAATTTGAATTCCACCACTCCCTCTGACCATTGTAAAAGTGACATGGTTGCCAAGCACCTGAACCATGATCAGGTGACTTTTGGGATGCTGCAACATTTGTAATTGTGAGGACCAATCATAAGTCATTTTTTTTCAGTGCCATCATAATTTTTGTCACTATACAAATAGTTGTAAGTTGAGGACTATCTGTATATACAAATATTCCATACTGGGAGAATTAATGCAATACAATAATAGGAAATGTTTCAGGGGAGCAATCCCATAAGGAGAGGCATCTCAAACTAAAACAAGGGGAAGAGCATCACTGAACTGTATAAGTACCTTGGATGAAGTAAGCAGGGCTTTTACTGCAGTGAAAGAGGCCTGTTCCATGGCTCCCCATTTCCAAGGTGTTTTAGAATCTAACAGCCTGTGCAAAGATTCTGCTACAGTGGCCTTGTGGGGCAGGAAAGAGCTGTAGAAGTTAAGTAGTTCCAAAAAGGCTTGCAACTCAGTTTTGTTCTNCCTTGCAGTCAATGTGATAACCTAGGAAGTTTTTCTGGGAAACTGCGAAGACACATTTCTTTCTGTTCAATTTTAGTCCAGCATTCTGAAAACACTGGAGAACCTTTTGCAACCTTGCCAAATGTTCTTGTGGGCTGTCAGCAGCAATGAGGATGTCATCAAAGTATGGGATGACACCTTTGATATTGTATAGTAAACGCTCCATAATTGATTGGAATATGCCAGGGGCAACGCTGACACCGAATTGTAAACGCTTACATTTGAAAGTGCCCCTATGAGTAATGATAGTTTGGGCCTCTGCTATCTCATTGTCCACTGGGAACTGCTGGTTTGCTTGAGTCATGTGCAGCTTGGTAAAAATGGAGCTTTTACCCAGGGAATGGAGAAGGTGCTGTATGATAGGCACAGGATAAGTGTTTGGTTGGAGTCCCCTGTTTATCATGGATTTGTAGTCAGAACAAATTCTTATGGAGCCATCTTGTTTTAGGGGTATTACAATGGGGGTTTCCCATTTAGCAAAATCAATTGGCTCCAAAATCCCTTGAGCAATCAATTTGTCAAGTTGGGCATCCACTTTAGAACGCAATGCCAGTGGCACTCTGTGTGGTTTGAGGCGTATAGGAGCTATATTTGGCTCCAGGTTAAGGGAAATGGGAGTGCCCTTGCAACAGCCCAGTTTGTCATTAAAAACTTCTGAATAGTCAACAAGAAGTTGCTGTAGGTTGTTGGGGGTGACTGCATTTACTCCAGTCACTTGTAGACCCAGTGAGTGGAACCAGTCCAATCCTAGTAAACTGAGCAGGCTATCTGTTATGATAACTAATGGCAGGTGACCTTGAAAATTGTTGTACTGAATATGGAACTTGCCTGTTCCGAGGACTGGAATGGGTTGTCCCTGGTAGTCCCTCAGGGTCAGACTGCAGGAGCTCAGCTGTTTCCTTTTGAAGTCTGGTAGCAGATTCTTCAGTGTCTTCCAGGAGATGAGGGATAGAGATGATCCTGTGTCAACCTCCATCTGACAGGGGCTGCCTTCAAAGAGAAGATCAACATTAATTTTATTAATATTAAAAGAATAAGGCAGTGATTCAGCTCTTGGGCATGCTTTGTTGATGGCATAACATTCCTCAATGGATTTGAAATTTTTTGGCTGGTTCAGATGTTGAGGTGGCAGGCTTGTGTTTCTTGGTGTCTTACAGATTCTGGCTAGGTAGCCTTTCTTCTGGCACTTAAGGCAGACTGCATTTCTAAAACAGCAAGTGGCTCTCAGATGGTTTCCCCCACAGCTGAGGCAAATCACTTGTTGTGTCAGTTGTCTTTTGTCAATGGGAAGACACCTTCTCTGCATGGGCTGAGGTGTTCTGAGGCAATTAATTGCTTCTTCCTCTTCGAAGTCTTCATCTTCGAAGAAGGTGTCCTCGTAATGGACAGCAGAGCTGGGCTTTCCCCTGGGAAGGCCGCTTGCTTTCTGTATTTTGGCTGCGGATAGATTTGACAGTTTGGCAGCTTGAGCCTCTTCGATCTCCTGCTTCAAGTTGAGGTCAGCTTTTGCCAGAAGTCGCCATTGTAGCCGAAGGTCTCTCACCCCACAAATGAGCTAGTCTAGCAGCATATCATCTAGTTGATCTCGGAACCCACATTGGAGGGTGGCCGATCGTAGAGCCGCCATGAATTCACCCACAGATTTGCCCTCCACTTGGCTTCTTCGCCTGAAGGCATGATGGTGGGCAATGTGTGATGGCTTCGGGGCATAGTGGTTGCTGAGCACCTCTTGTAGTTCTTTCCAGGTGACAGCCTTGACCGTCTGTGGAGCCAGTAAGGCGGTGGCAGTATCAAAAACAGTGGCCCCACAGAAACTCAGGAAATAAGCCTTTTTCCTGTTTGGAGGAATGTCTGATAGGTTTGCAGCGTCTATGACGCATTCGAACCTGTTGATATATGATGTCCACGTCTCGGTGGTCAGCCAAAAAGGTGGGAAGTTCGGCGGTGCTGTCATTTCACCGCTTGTAAGTGACAGCTCTAGTGACAGCTCTTTTTGTAGTGACTTCAGCCATGTGGTGCTCACTCTCTGCCTCAGGATTGCCTCAGTTTGTCAGCGATCCCATCCTCGTCACCAGTTTTGTGTTTGGCGCACTGAGAAGGAAGAGGTGGAGGCAGCAATAAAACTTAACTGGCTTTATTGTTAAATTGTTTCTCAGCTGTGGCTAGCCGCTAGCTTGCGGCAGCAGCTGAGAGAGAGAGACAGCTGATTCCATTTGACAGCTCCTTTTATACGGAGCTGTCAAATGGCTCAGCCAATCAGCGGCTTCTCTGGCTTGCGCTTAAACAGCAGACCGGAGTGAGGACTTGCTGGTCGCAGCACCATCAATATTAGTCTCCGACAATATGACTCCAGGCCATGTTACCTATTGTTACGGGTGGAGAAAGTAAACAGACAGGAACAAAAGAATATCTCTAATGTCACTGAAGAAAAAAAGAATCACTCACTATTATGTCAGTATGTATTTAGCAAAATATTCAAAGAAAGAGATAAAAATTCTTCAGAACCGGCATATTGAACTGATTCAGAAGGCAGAAAGTACGTACTGCTAACTGTTTACTGGCAAAGTCAAATCTAACAAAGATATCACCTCCTCCCACTGAAAAACAAGGCACTTTGTTTTTCTTCTCAGGCATGAAAGACACTATGGTATGTAGGACAGAGTCATTTCTTGATACAAGCCAGTATTTCAGCATGCCCTGGCATAATTTGGCTGCATGAGGGATATTATGTTAAAAAAACCTCCTCCATATCAGTTTCAGAAAAGCCATGTTAGCCTGAAGGGCAAAAGTCTTTTAGAAAAAGAGTTTGAATATGATTATTAGAAGTAAAGTAATTCCAAAAGATCCTTCTGTCAAGACTGGCAAATTCATCTATACCTCAGTGAGGTTGGATCCTGTACCAGACTGAGAATAATCTTCTGAAGACTTGTTCTTGTTCTTTGACCACTACAAAGCTGTCCAGAGATTATTTAATTAGGTTGGTTCTCCTTCTTCCCCCTCCAATTTCTTTCCACCCTTTTAATACAAATTTCATTCTCAGGAATATCACAGGCCAAATTGTGGTTCAAAGAGGGATGTTTAATAAGTGAGCTTTGATCAAAAGCATTGAAATATTCCTTCTACCAACTCAACAATCTTTTTTCCCAACTAACAAAGCAGCAATTGTAGTAATCAGCTACATCTTCCAAGGCAGCTACTTTTATGCAAAGATAAATTTTGTATAAACGCCCAGAATATGTAGGAAGGGTTCAACTTTTGTTGATATTTTTATGAGACTGTAACAAATGAATCTGAATTGCTTTCCCATCTACTTGAGTTTAAGTTTCTAAGTTTCCTGTGTCTTTGTTTAAAATTTGCATGATTATTGCAATATCAATCAGAATTTTTCAATCATTATAACACCAACTGAGGGATCAATGGATAAATTTACCGAAGAAAAATATTACATTAATGTAGCCAATATAGACTGAAAAAATGACAGTCTTATTGAGATATTATTTTTATGAATAAGTTTGATTATGCAATCATTTGCATCAATTGGCATCTGCAGTGAACTATTTGTGAAATGTAACTTCTCAATCATGGATGACTATGAACATTTTAAAATAAACCTGTGAACTATTTTAATGTAAAATATTGCTGTTCTGAGTGAGGTCATGAGCAACCATGCTTAAGTATACATGGAATGGTTATGCAATAAAGTTAATTACATAAAATAATATGCAGTATTAAAAATACAGCAATCAAGAAATTAAACTGTTAAAAATACATACAGTGCACCCCCCCCAACAATATTACCTCATGTGCTGTCATTTTTTTTTATCATACTTAATCATTTCTTATTTCTTTCTTCGATATTGTATACTATTATATTCAATTCACTGAAGGCACTTTGGTACAAATAAAACTGAGGGCATTTAATCTTGAAACTTGCTTTGCCAATTTGATTCCATAACTAGAGTCGTTAAAGCACATCTTGACTTTTTTTGACCCGCCAGTTAAACCAGTTAATAGGATTGACTATCATGAACTTTTTCATTTTAACTGGGAAGGTCTGAACAGGAAAAAGAGCTTATGCTTAAGCAGCTTTTAAGAGCTCTAGGATGGCTTAGAATATGATAAATTGTGAGTGAGAAATGCCTTCCCTACAGCACATATAATTACATTGATATAAAGGTGAATATGTACTTAAACTTGATTTAAAGTTGAATATATATTATTGGGAAAGAGCCAAATATTTAGTCACACATCTGCTGAGTATAGCCATGTGTTTGTCCTGTTGAAAATATATTTCAGAACAAAGGGCAGATCCCTAAGATGCTCACTATATATATTTAATGTTCTGTGTTTGGACATAATTCATTTAGTAGTGGCTTCATAAATAATCTGTTTGTTTATATTTGTTTAAATCTATTATTTATGCCTGACAAATAGTTGGTAGCTCACATAGATCTTTCTGAATAGGCATCATGTGAACCCTGCAGTAGCAGTCTAGCCATCACTTTTTGCAATTTCAACTTTTCATGGTTATCTCCATATACAGTACATTACTATATACAAGATAGGTTGTAAACATGCTGATCTGGAATTCATATTCTGTTATTCCATTTTATAGAATCATATACTTGGAAGCAACCTCAGAGATCATATTATTCACCTGCAATTTGTGCAGGTTGAGCTAATACTTCCCAAAATAGAAAATGCCTTTCAGGTCTGCATCCAACCAACCCATCTCCTTACAAAATCAAAAATTCAATATTGTACAAGCAGAATTTGTATAATTAGTATGGATTGACTTAGTTAAAATCATCATGAAAAGGAACTACTCATTGTTAGTAAATAATCATGACTAAAAGACTCATCACCTGAAGTGTCAAAAGAGCACAAGTCTCTTTCAGGGGCTGAGGGGCAGGGGCCAATTTTGTATTGAAAAAAATATTTTTTGAAGCTGCCAGTTTTCTACGTGTGATGCATTTGGTCTTACTGATCACACAGAAACTGTTGGCAATTATATGCAGTATGCTCGCCTGATGATGCTGACCAGATGCTGTTTTCTGAGTTTTAACCAGCACCAATTGAAACTGGGGAAAAGAATCCAGCTACAATTAAAAACACTTGATAGGTTTTTAGAGAAACAGATCCATACAGAATAACTATTTAATATTCAGAGTTTCTATTTAGATTTGCATGTAAGCTCAACAAATGAATTTCATAGCATTGATAGAGTTGTTGCTTTGGTTGTAATATAATACTCAGCTGAAATATCATATTGTTTCAATGGTATATAACATACAAAAGCACTCCTAATATAAAAGCACTATGCAAACAGTGGACGTGATATTTGACACATGCTTCAGCACCCTGAAAATCTTGTTTTCTTTTTCCATTTTCACAAATCTAGTCCTTATGATTACAAACAGTTTTGAAATATCTCAAGATATCTGGATGGGATGAAGATTGGGCTATATAGAGTAGTCATGGTCAAGATTTCATGAAGTAAAATTAGCTGCTTGCTCTATTTACCCTAATGTTCTACTCCTTAAGGACAAAAAAAATTGGTTAGGGATGATAAAGGTTAAATTTATATTTCTACAAAAAGCTTGCCCATTACTATCTTAGCCATGTTTGATTTCTTTGACTAAAATGTGGTTCAGTTTGTCATGCAAATACAGCTTAAATAAATACAAATACATGATTTTCAGCTTTCCTGCAACAGAATTTTGGTGCAAAGAGAATTCACAGCACCAGGTAGATGGGACTGATTCAAATTAGTTTAAACGATATATTTGAAATTGTAAGCTGCTCAGAATCTTTTGGACTGGCTACAATAAATCAAATAGTAATAATAAACTGAACACCTGTCATTCCTTCTCCTTCCTTGCCTTCAATATTTACAAGCATTTGTCACTTAGTTATATATTTATTATATTATTCTGTATTATTTTTCACTACAGAATCACACAATGTCACATTAATCCTGAGAACATGCATTCAGACACACATTCACACACACATCTATGAGTGTATAAAAATGTATACCCTCAGGATACAATTTTTTTATGAAGTCCATCCTTTCTAATCAGGATTGATTTATTGATTAGAAAAAAAGTATAAATTTCCCAACATTTTCCCAACATCCTGCATTGCCTTAATGAATTGGATTGGATGGAATTTTTGCTCAGCTGCAGTTTCATTTTTTTGGGTCACCAGCACACTGCTTTGCTTCTCTGGAAATCAATGAGCCAAATTAACATTCAAATTTGCAATCTGTTTTCGACTGTCCCCTCTTCACTGCTGAGCTCCATTGTGCTGCATTGGCAAGCAGCTTAGGCTTTTAGACATGGCAATCTATGTGTTTGCCATGGGCATCAATATCACAAAGCTATAAAGCCCTAGAATGGAGAACTACTAGCAGTCCACTTGCAGTGGACTATTTAACCAAGTGCTTCACAAACCAAATGTTAGCTGCTGAGTAACAGCAAATAGAGGCCTTGAGGAAGGATGGATACTCCTGGCCTTGAGGAAGGATGGATACCTTTGATTAGACTGTTCAGTTGGATCAGTTCAAATTTCATGAATTCAGGATCTATAACATCAAACTCCTCCATCAGATCCTCCCTTTCTTCCCCCATCTCCATAACATATATCAAAACCCCAATCATTTATTCTTTCTCTCCTCTTGTCCTTGCCAATTTCCAGCTGTAAACTTCATGAAGCAGAATGTGAAAGTGCCATATAGGCTGCTCAATTAATGAACCAATGGCATTTATCTTTAAACTGTTCCATTCTCAACCCTCATCTGAAATCTCCAGCTTTTTTTCCTGAGTATAGTGGGAATCAGATACTTATAGAACTTCTACATGTATATTTCCAGAAACCGTGGTGGGAATTTGAGGTTAAATAAATAGCCAGTAAACAGTAATAAAGCAAATTTGATGTAGTGATTAAGACATCAGACTAGATACCAAGATCCCTTGAATTCTAGTCCCATTTTAAGCATAAAACCAACTGGGTGATCTTGGGTCATTCACTCTCTTTCAACCCTAGGAAGGATGTAATGGCAATCTACAAAATCTTGCCAGAAAAATGCAGGGACTTATCTAGGCACTCTCTGAGAATCTGACACAATTAAACAAAAGAAAAAGCAAATCGGTGGTTTCTATTATTACAAGTTTAGAATAATCTATTAACTGCACAATAAAAACATAAATCAATTTATAATTATGCTTCAATAATAGTACTTATTGAACAAAAACATTCTAAAGTGTGCAGATAAATTTTACTTTAAATATCATAAGCTTAACAATGAGTATACAAGGGTATAGCCAGACAATTATATTCAATGATTGTTGCCCTTAAAGACATTCTTTGATGGGGAATACTATTACTTTTTTCCTACTCAGAATTTTAGAAATGGAAATCCAATTTCTATGGCATTTCACATATGTAAAAAGGGTAGTCAATATTTCCCACTTGGTATTCTATGTCTGCCATCTGCCTACCTATCAAGTAAGTATTTGTTTGCATTTTATGTGTTAACTCTTCTTTGCCACATAAATGCTGCATTGAACAATAGAAAAGTTTAATGGCTTCAGCATATTCAAGCTTCAATGCAGAAGAATTACTATGCTTAAAGGAGAGCCTTCTGCATGTTGATAGTGCTGCTGAAGTGAAAAAAAGTATACATTCTTTACTGGATTAGCTCCTCTAGCAGACTTTTTCATACTGAAGATGAGATGTTTTGTTACTGGATTTCGAATGCAAAGCATTTGTCCTTTGCTAGCATTCATCCTTTTATTGAATGTAGCTTTGGATACCCATGTCACTTTGCAGGTATAATTCACTTAATATGCATTTATTTCTTAGGAATCTTTACTTCTTCATTGTCCATATTTGAGTGCTGCATATCGCTATATTATTTCAATACAATTTTAAACAGGGATGTATGATAAATCTGTCCATCTGGAGTATTTCCCAGCTTTGAAATCAACCAGGCAAATGCAGGTCAAGGTCCAGGTTAGATCTCTATCTAAATCTGCTGTGATCCAGCCTTTAAAGCAGGTCAGATATTAAGGACTCAAAAGCAACAAAGGCAGTCAGGCATTAGGTATTTTCCATTTTTATGGGTTTTGTGTGTGAGAGAGATATTAAAAGTAAATTAGATGCTATCAATCTAGGTGATATTTTTCACATATATATCGCTTGATATTTTATTGTACAGCAGATAAATAAATATAATCATCTATTTAGATGATATAAAGACATCATATATGTCTTTCTTTGTCAGTTTTTATATAGAGTCTGCGAAGCAGGCTTCAGGACCCCAAAAAATAGAATGATGAGATAGTGTGTATTACTAATAAAGGAGAATATTTGTAGTTCAAGGTTGACATGAAGGGTCCTTGGTGCTCTCTAGCTTGCTTGTTTTCTTGCAGACATTTCATTCCCCTAACTATGGTAAGTAACATAATCAGTGCTAGTGAGGAGTGCTGTTTGCTAGTGAGGAGTGCTGTTTGCAGTTTATATTCTGGTATCTTGCCTGTCTGGTGTCTTGTCTGTCTCAATAAAAATGTTATTGATGGTTTTGTGGGTGTTATCTAAGTAGTCCTTTTTTATTATGGTGAAGGTATCATATACATATCTGACCCATATTTTTGGTTGTATTTGTGGAAGTGCTATGGATTCTAGATGTTGCATGGTGACCTCCACTATAAGTCCTGAAAGCAGTGATCCCATAGGTGTTCCTTTAATTTGTTGGTAAATTTGGCCATCAAATTTGAAGTATGTAGTTAAGCAGAGGTTTATGAGATCTATAATCCTTTGATCTTCATGTATTCAATTAAGTCAGGTGTTCTGTGAAGCAATGCAGTCATGGATTCTTTGTCTAATTCTGGATCTATAGTCATGAATGGGCTGTGACATCAAATGAGACCATGATTTAATCCTCATCTATAATCACCTCCCTGATTGTTTGAAGACACTGGAGAGTTAATGGAGGGTTGGCTTCTCCTGTGAGATGCCCAAGCTTTTTTGTTAATTCTTTTACAGTGTTGCATATAGAATACTATGGTTTTTATATTCTGGGTTACACTCTCTGCTATCAGTCCTGAAAGTAGTGACCCCATGTTTCTCTAATTTGTTAGTATTTTTGTCCATCAAATTGAAAGTAGGTAGTGAGGCAGAGATTGATAAGATCCGTGATTCTGAGTATTTTGATCTTAGTGTATGTATAATAAAAAATTCACAAGTGTAGAAAAAACCAATAACACTCTGCTGTCCTAGACATCCTCATCAGCAGAAGAAATAGTAACAAATTAGAAATACAAGTTATTGAAAAATTACCCAGAGTGACCAAGTACTGTACTACTAAAGTAATCTAGCCTCTCACATGAATGTTACTCAGATGAGCATAAACATACTGCAGCAACCCAGAACATCAGGAAAAGAAACTGACTACCCATGTAACATCTTCCAACAAAATGGATATCTATGCAGCTTTACTAAAAAATGCATGACCACTCAACACACTAGATCACAATCAACCCAAGGTATGAAAAGAATAATGGAGCTATACATCAAAAACATCCCAGCTGTTAAGTTAGCATTTGAGTATATAGGCAGTTCCAAGTAGGTGGGTTTTTTGCAAAGTCAGAATATTCAGGTCTAATATGTAAGTTCAAAATTTCCATGTATCTCGGCAACCCTTTGGGTATTGCTCCAAGTGCTCCTATTGGTACAACCATTGATTTCTTTCTCAACTTCAATTTAAAAATCATGATATTTTTTATTTTTTCCTAGATTATTATTGTTGTTGTTATTGTCATTGTTATTATTATTATGTCTTTTATTCATTAAACATGAAACTCAGTCAACTGAACAGTTAATAATGTATCACAAATGTCATTCATTAGTGCTGATGGTTGATACGGGTTGCTATCAGCATCCTAAATATCAACCAAATATCTTTTTAAAATTATTATCATTATTGATCATTGCACAGTCAGCCAGATGTTCAGACTGGGTTTGGCATTTTTGTCTTCCTATTGAGTCCTTAAGCCTCCTTCTGCAATTGACTTATGGCAAATTTGTCAATGCCGATGGTGATCAGGTGGTGCTCGAGCTGTTTTGGGATTGCACCCAAGGTGCCTATTACTATTGGCACTACCCTTGCTTGCCTTTGCCATAGTACTGCCACATCCACTATCCAAATTTTTGTTGTTGTTGTTGTTGTTATTTCTGTTTTTCCAGGGACAGTAGATTAGCCAGGCATTTCCAGATGGCAATTTAAGAACCTTGTCCTGTCAAAAGCTCTAATACCAAAGCATTGTCCTCAAACATATTTTAACATTCCTTTTGAAGTGCAGGTAACTAAAATATGCTTCCCAATTAGTGTGTAATAATGGTCTATAATGGGCCTTTTAAAGCAAGATGTTCATATTAAATGGCTACACTCAATAAATTAAAGGGGGAAATTTAAGTGTTATTGCACATAAAGTCAACATTACATGCTACATCAGATCAGTTCTTTTCATCTTGTTCTTTCTTATTGTTTGTAATACACAGCTATATTTTTATAGAGGCGGGATTGTGGATAACTATGAATTATGCCATATCAGAAATCCAATGTCTTTTAGTATTACCTGCATTAATTAGCTGTGTCTCCCCAGAAACTGACGTAAGAGTCTTTCCCACTCTGGAGAAGATAGGAACTGAATCTGGAACTTCCTTGCATTTTTAGCCTCAGATAAAATGCTAAAAACTGGCCCATGTTCCTTTATCAATAGCAACAAGACAACTTTGGGCATACATTGCAGAGAAATGATTCATCAGTGGATTGCTAATAAATGATGGGTCATCCATTGAGTAGACCTAAGAGCAAGTCCAACCATCCGTGAAGGTGTTGGTATGCAATGCAATAAATTCCCAAGTCATTTTTTCCCAACAGTTTTCTAACTTCTCGTTAAAAGCTGTGTTTAAAAACATGTATGCTCTGCCACATGACTCCTATGGTTTATCAAGATGCTAGGGTCTACTGGAAATAAGACTTTCTTTGCTTATGGTGGTTTCCTTGCTGTTTTTTCCCCAGATATCCTTCTGACTGGTCAAGGTAATTTGTTTTGTATGAATGATACCATGTCTTAGCTCTTGCTTGTACATTGATAACAGCTAGTTGAGTCTTATATGCTTTAATTTATCTTACCTCTTCACAGTCAAAGCAAACATTTCCTTGTCTCAGAATTTTTCTCTAGAAACAAGCAAAAAACAGTGACTCTACTCTAAGACATAATGGAGTTTCTCAGACCATAAAAATAGAGGCTTCCATACTATGCCCTAGAGGCAAGGGAAAAGAGCAGAGGCTGAATGTCAGGAAGGTAACAAGCTCATACACATCATTAGACAATCCTGTGTATTGGAACTGCAAAAATGTGCTTTATCTGTAGTGGCACTTGCCCTCTGGAATAAGGTCCCACATGAGATTTGAACAGCCCCCACCTATGGCCTTTATTGAGAATAACTGGTGCCCTTTTCCTTCCTTCCTTCCTTCCTTCC
>AZIM01003277.1:76871-87399 GCA_000516915.1 Ophiophagus hannah | reverse complement strand
TTTATAGTGCTTTACAGCCCTCTCTAAACAGTTTATAGGGTCAGCATATTGCCACCAACAATTTGGGTCTTCATTTTATCCACCTTGGAAGGATGTAAGGCTGACTCAACCTTGAGCCTGGTGAGATTTGATCTGCCAAATTGTAGGCAGCTGGCTGCAGCAGAAGTAGTTTGCAGTACTGCACTCTATTGAAGAATTTAGAATTAAAAATGATATTTAAAAATTGAAAAAAGAAGATTAAAATTTGAACAAAGAATTGAAAAATTGAAAAAAGAAATTAAAAATTTTGAAAATATCTATTTTTTAAAAAAAATGAATTTTGAAATTTAAATTTTTGTAGAATTTACAAGAGTTCTTGGCCCTTTATGAAGTAATATGCACTTCTATTTTGTTGGAAATCTCAGGCTGTGTTCTAGGAGATACTTTGCTCCCTGCCTTGAAAGTTTATCCCTTTCCTTCCTGCCTGCAAGTGTTTTGTACTTATCCTTTTCTTCCCTGTTTTCTTGCCCTTCTGTTGCCTGGCCACTGCCAAGGTTTTCAAATATGCTGTGCTGATGTGGGCACTTCACTTAGCTGGTCCACTATGCTGCTCTCAGCTGCTGGTAGTCTGCAGCACTGCTGTCAGCTGCTTCTGTGGGCATTGCTGCTCAGTTGGTCCTCTATGCTGCTGTCAGCTGCTGGTGGTTCATCACACTGATCTTAGTCATTGCTCTGCTTGTTTTTCTCCTCTGTCACTTAGTTCATAGTTCTGCATTACTGCAGAACTACGAACTAAGTGTTCGTAGTTCATATCCACTGGTCTCCTGCCACCTATCTCCTGGCAGATGGCAGAGGGCTGCAGGAGGCCATCCCAGCTGAAAACAGTGCACCACCCGAGCTGTTTTCTCTAGCAGAGGGCTGCAGGGGGCCATCTTGGCCAAAAACAGGGCCTGGGAGGGCAGGTGTGGCACACCAAACCCCATTTTTACTGGCAATGGGCTGAAGGAGGCTCTCCTGGCTAAAAACCAGGCCCAGAAGGGCCACGTGTGGTCCCCACACACTATTTTCAGTGGCAGAGGGCTAGCAAAACAAACTAAAAGCAAAACAAAAGAAAAGGAGAAATGTTTCCTTCTTTGCATTTGACATCCAAAAATGGACAGGAAAGGAGAAAGGGAAAAAGGAAAGAAAAAGAAAAAGAAGGGAAGATGGGAAGAGAGCAAGGAAGGAAAAAAGAAGGAAAGAAGGGAAGGAAGTGGAAAAGAGAAGGAAGAGAGAAGAGGGAAGAGAAGAAAAGGAAGGAAGGAAGGAAGGAAGGAAGGAAAGAAAAAAAAGGAAGGAAGGAAGGAAGGAAGGAAGGAAGGAAGGTAAGTCCTTCCTTAGCACTTGGCCACCAACAACCCTGCTGCCCTTTCACCATCCCCTTATCTTCTTCTCCTGACCTCTACTGGTGGTCTCCCATCCTATCGCTGAGGATTTTGGTTACAAAGCCAGGTCTCCTTGCATTGAGAGGAAGTGGGCCTCCTTCTGACCCACACACTTTGTCCTCCTTCACACACCATGAACAACCTGGTCAAGGAGAGCAAGAACAACAGCAGAAGTGGAGGTAAGCATAGCTGGCACCCCCTTGGGGAAGCAAGGCTGTGCTGTGCTGTGGGGTCCTAGGCACCTCTGTTGCCTGGGGCTCTGGACAGCCTGCACCACTGTCTGAGAGTCCTTCTTGTTGCCTGAGAGGGATGGACAGGCTCCTCTGAAGGACAAGCATTTGGCACTCTCCCTGGTCTTGCCTTCCTCTGCTGGAGAAAATGGATTCCCCCCAGCCATGCCTGGGCCACCACAGGTGCCCCCCTACATGAGTGATGTCGAGCTGGCCTTGCTCACCCTGGCCACTCCCACCCTGGCCACCCCTTTGCCCTGGAGGTCAAACACAACCCTGACATAACCCTCAATAAAATCAAGTTTGACACCCCTGATGTAGGCACTAAAAAATTATGATCCGGCCATAAAAGTTTACAATAGTTGTGAATAACTTTTTTAAATGTTCACTCAGTTTTCTCAGGATCATTCAATGTATTTAAAAATTGTATTCAATTCATTCATAGTTGTTTAGTTAGTAAAGACTCCTTATAAATCCTTATAAATATGCAGAGGGGGAGAGAAAAAAAATACCAATTTGCACTTTACTCATTAGAGAAAGAGTGAGGGAAAAAGAACAGCCATGCAAATAGCTGTATGTAATTCATTCTGTAATTATCTGTGTAAGTATGCTCTGTTGATGATAAAAAGAACTATGCAGTAAATATTGAAGAAAAACAGTTCAGTCTACATAAAGAAAATTTTCTCAATGCTGAAAAACTTTGTCAATGGTGGTATTTTCTCAATGTCATCAGCAGAGCAAAGAAATTTGTCAGAGTTTGCAAAGAATCCAACCAGCACACAAGTAAATTATTCAGCAGGATTCATTTATAAAAGAAACTTCTTTATATACAACAATATAAAGCATGATGCATGTATACAATACCCACGCAGCAGAACTCAGAATCCAGAAGCAAAGAATCACATATGCATAGAATCACAGAAGCTATATATTACAGAGGCTATATTGCAAGGACAAAGCAACTCTTATATACAAATCAGTCAAGCTAAGCCATGCCCAGACTCCAAGCTGTCTGGGTCACCAAACATCCCCATTGGCTGACCAGTTACCATGTCTATCCAATTCATGAATTATACACTGATACTCCTCCCTTCATGATTGGAATAGACATAAAACTGAATAACTTAATATTCTTCCCATGGTGCACTCCACCCAATGGCTTATCTGCCAGATTGTCCTCTAAGAACAGTGAAGCAAGCTAATTAATTTACATTTGATGACATTACAATACTTAATGTCCACATGATTGCTTCTATTCTCTACTCCATCACCTGTTGCCATTTCAATGCAAGCAGCATTATCTTCAAATACTGTTACAGCTTTATTTACCATTATGCTTAAATCCTGTAACAGCTTGAACGTATCAAATTACCTCTGAACAAAGTTCAGATAGAGCTATAAATTCTGCCTCCGCAGTAGAAATGGCTACAGTTTGTTTTCTGGACTTCCAACCAATTAAAGTCCCTCCAAACAATACCACAAGCCCAGAATTAGACTTTCTGGTTTTTATATCATTCATTGGCATAAATAATCACTGTCTGTCAACATAACAAACATTTCAATTTCAATTCTTCAGAGACCTGTATTTGAAGACCCAAGTTCACAGTTCCCTTCAAATACCTGAGAATTCTTTTCATAAAGAATTTACTGTTGGTGCAACAGTAAAGTGACTTAAGATGCTTACTGCACAGGCTATGTCTAGTCTGGACCCTGTGACAGATATAACAGGCTCCCTATTACTCACTGATATATCTCTTGATCACAGGCTTCACTTTTGTCCTCACCCAAAGTGTTTTGAAAACCTGTGCTTATAGGTGTTGGAGCAGAATTACAATCCTCCAACAACTGTTCAATTTTTCTTCTTTGNNNNAGAACATAACCACCTTTCTCAGTTTTTTGTATCTCTACAATGAGATAATTTTGTATTTCACCCAAATCCTTTATTTCAATTTTTTTCTCTAATTGATTAGCAAAAATTCCTTTTTCTGTGACACATCTTTTGCAATGAAACAAAAGCATCCAGAAATGCTAACGATTGACAATCTCCACCTTGTAACTTTCCAGTATATATGCAACCATCAGCTTTGCAACTCTTGAACTCAACACCCTTCATTGCTGTATCTAAACAGATATTCCAATTCCTGGCTGACTGTTTCAACCCATAAATGGCCTTGTTCAATTTATACACAGTATTAGGCTTTTTACTTTTATAACCTGGTGCTTGAACCATGTAAATTTCTTCCTCTAATTCTGTATTGAGAAATGCTGTGGTTATATCAAAATGCCAAATTTTATGGCCATGTGCCGCTGCGAATGCTACTGTAGTGCCAACCTTATGCTTTCACTCTTCACTGTTGGCACAAATACCTCACCATAATGCACATTTTTCCTCTGTGAAAAACTTTGTGCCACTAATCTTGCCTTGTATTGTATCTCATCGTTGGGTAGTACTTTCTTTTTGTATATCCATTTACATCCCATGGCTTTGCAACCCTGTGGCAAAATCAAAGATATGAACACTTTATGTTCACCCATGGATTTCATTTCTTTGTCCATGGCTTCTTTCCATTTTACTTGTTCAATTTTGGGTAGTGCCAATACTTCCTTATAGTTCCTTTGCTCATACCACACATTACATACCTTTAATTCACTAGCAGAATACCTGTCAGGTGGAATTCCCTTGTTCCATCACTCTGACCTGTGTGACATTGAATTCTCCTGTGTTTCAACCTCTCTGGCTTCATATCTGACTCATCATTTTCTCCTGGCTCCTTTTCTTGTTCTTTTTTAGTTTGTCCTCCCTGAACACAGACACCATCACTAAGTGAGTTACTGTCACTAAGTGGGCCATCATCATTAAGTGGATCATTTCAAAAATTGGCATCAATTCTGTTCCAATTTTGCTCTGCAAAGCTAGCAGACCTTGAAATCAGTATTCTTTTGCTCCCATTGCTAAAGCGATAGCTTTTTGAGCCAGGCTTATAGCCTGTAAACCTGAGCTTTCTTGCCTTTGGTTGACCTTTTCTTCTGATTGCTTTTGGAATAACACCCATGCATAGCACCCTTAAATGTGCCAGAGATGGCTTTTTCCCATATAACACTGCATATGGAGTATCATTTATAGATGAATTCCACAGCCTATTGATTAAATAATTAGCAGTCAGCATGGCTTCAGCCCAATATGACCTGCTCAGACCAGAATCCTCTAGCAGTGAGTCCTTCATGGTTTGTCAGACACCATTCCACCTCTCAGCTATACCATTCTCAACTGCTGTGTATGGATTTGTGCATCTGTGTTTTATTCCTAACTTCCCAACCACTGTTGAAAACTTGCTGACATGAATTCTGAATCTCTGTCAGTTTGCAGCTGGCATACCTGTTGTTTATATCTCCTTTCCACAAAGCTTACTCATTACTTAAATTTCTGTAGTACTTCTATTTTACTCTTTAGTAAATAACAGAACCCAAATCTGCTATAGTCATCTACAATGACCAGCACATACTTTGCTCCTCCCGAAGTAGCTTGCATTGATCCCACCAAATCTGCAGGTATCAGCTCTAGAGCTCTTATTGTCTGCCTTGTGCTACTCTTGCTTACTGGGAATGTTTTGGACTTTGATGATTTACATACTGCACAGTCCAAGTATGCCTTACACCTTTTTAAATTTAAACCTTCTGTAAACTGTTGCATCTTTTGCAAAACTCTGAAGCTGGCATGGCCAAGCTTTCTATGCAAGAGATGAACGCATGAATCATGTGTCACATTTCCAAATGTTTGGACACTTCGTACCTTTTGTCCCTGCAACACATAAAGATTATCCTGTTTTATGCCCTGTGTACATACATTTCCATTCCTTTTTGAAACACTTCCCATTTACAAATGTGGTCTCAAACCCCTTTTGGTCTGGACTAGAGACACTCAATAAATTATGCTCCATTTCAGGCACACATAATATAGTACTAAACTTTTCCTTCAGACATGGAATCAGCACACTGCCTTTTGCTGTGACTTTAGCCTTCTGGCCAAGGCTACTGTATCTCCCCCAGCTGGATCCATTCTGAAAAACAATTTTGAATTATTAATAATTGTTTGACTAGCCCCACTGTCAATTAACCTGCTATTACAATAGCTAACTTTTGCAACAGCAGCTTGTCCATCTGTTGTTTTTCTTCCTTGCAAACAGTCTTTCTTCAAATGATTCTTATCACCACAAATGAAACACCTCCAGTGTTGCTGTCCAATTTCTTGCTTTTTAGAAAAATTTGCTGGGCTGTAATCCGATATCTGCAGACATCATGTCTATTGCTTGCTTTTCTGTCTCTGCTCCTTGGTTCCCCAACTCAGGAATTTTTCCTCAAGGCTTTTTCTAAAATGGTGTTTATTTTCTTCAGAAATCAAACAGGCTTTAACGACTTTCATTTGTAAGTCCTGTTCTGGTTTGCACTGAAAAACAGCTGAAACAATGTCCCACATTTCATCAAGACTGTTTAACACCAACAGCACCTTCTAAGATTCAGGAATCTGTATGCCATGCTGTTCCAACTCAGTAAATAAAGTTTGTATTCGCAGCAAATGCTTCTCCACATTCTCTTTTGGTAACAGTCTGGCTCTGTATAATTGTCTTGATAATTGCACAATATTGAATGCTGACACACTCACATGCACACTTCTCAATTTCAGTCAAACCTCATTTGCAGTCCTTAAATCAGCTACATTCAAGAATTGTTCATCTTCTAAACTTAAGATGATGTAGGCCAGTGCTTTATCATGCTGCCTTGATCTGCTGCTGCTAATGGTGCTTGGGTGGATTAATAACAATATTTTATTTATTTATTTATTTGTCAAACATATACAAGATAGCAAGTATAGATATGAACATAAACATGAACAAAGGAACAAAGGAACAAAGGAAGTAAATAGAGGTAAATGGGGACAGTAAGACAGGGATAGTAGGTACGCTGGTGCGCTTATGCACTCCCCCTTTAAGGATCTCTTAAGAATGGGATGAGGTCCATGGTAGACAGTTTGAGATTGAAGCTGTGAGGGTTTGAGGCTGTAACAATGGAGTCGGGTAGAGCATTCCAGGCATTGTTCACTTTGTTGCTGAAGTCATATTTTCTGCAATCGAGTTTGAAGCATTTTACCTTGAGTTTGCATCAATTGTTTGCCCGTGTATTAAGCTGAAGAAGTTGTTGGCAGGCAAGACGGTGTAGCAGACAATTTTGTGTACTATGCTTAGATTGGACCACAGGCAGCACAGCTCCAGATTGTCAAAGCCCAAAATTTGAAGCCTGGAGGCATAGAGAATTCCATTGTGAGTAGATGAGCTGTATTCAAGAATTGGTCTGGTTTTGTATGCCCTAGTTAACAATTCAATGTTACCAGAGAAGAAGCTTCGCAAAATAAGGTTAACAACTCTTAATATCCCAGAACTCCTCAGCTTTCAGGAAGCATTCAAATTTGCAGCCCAAACAATATAATTCTTCTGTCCCCATTGAGGCAGAGCTCTTCTTGAACTCAACAGCCATCCTGCAAACTTTCTCAGCCTTGTTCTCTTTTCCTTTTAACATAGGCTATCCTTCAGCTTAATTATAGTTCAATTTACTGTGTGCTTAGTGTGCTCTGTGCCCATAACCTGTCAGAGTTTGCAGCAATCCAACCAGCACAGAAGTAAATAATTCAGTAGGATTCATTTATAAAAGAAACTGCAATCTGATTATGCTACAAAACAGGAGAATAAACTTTGCATCCAAATAAATGTTTGATTTCCAAGTCCAATCTTTTTCTCCATTCACTTTCTCCCCCCACCCCTGTGGTTGCAATTCTATGCATGTTGGGGGTTTTTTAGGCTTTAAATTAGATTATTCAGGAGAACCCTGCTTCTGCATGTCTGCTCTCTCTGTCTCTTGGTGGAAAAAATAATAATATAATTTAATTTTAAAATTATTAATATAATTATATTAATATAATTGTATATTAATATATAAAACAATGAGAAAGAAATAAAGTAAACAACGAAACTATACAATTAATTTACAATCTACCAAACTGTTTTTCCTGCTTCCAAGCAATATTCTCAAGCTTGTTAATAAATTTTTTTGAGAACCTCAAATTTACAGGACCATGAAAGTCTTAAGACAAAGTAAAGGGACCACTTTATCAAATAAAGTTCCTTAAAATGGACATTCCTTATAGATGGATAAATTGGAGTAGATAACCTGATGCAATATTAGATAGCTTAACTTCTGGATGTTGTTCTCATAGTGTTAAAATTAAAATGTCATATCATTCTGAGAGATTTTGGAAGTTATATTATCCATCATCAATATACCATTTTCTCCTGACAGAGTACAACTAAACTATGAGCCTTTATAGCAGTGGTGCTTTCTCCTTGTGCTAAAATCTTCTGTAGTGTAAGCTGCAAATTGAGAGGAGTGTTTTTTCAAACCCTAAAGTCCTTTCTATTTTTGGTTCTTTTAAGCTCTTTAACCTGCTATCCTGCATTAATTCTAGCCAATAGAAATAAGCTTGACTGACACAACCCAGTTTCATTTTCTAGAGAATTTTCTATGGTACAGAATATTGCTATAGGTTTTGAAAGTGAAAAAGCAAACATTTTTAAAACAGCAACAACAAAACCAACAAATACAAGATGGTTTCCCTTTTATACTTAAAATCATCTATTCAGCAACAACACAATTACAGGTATTTCCTTTAATTCAGCATATTAACAAAAATAATTTTAACACTGAATGCTGTCTCTTTAAAGTTGTTCTTCTCTGTTCATTGTTTTAGGGTGCTCAATCCATAGAATGCAAACAGTCATATTGGGCTATTTTTTTTGCTCCAGGCAGCACAAGTTCTCAGGAACAGAAGAAGAAAAAATGAAATAATTTGAAGTGTTAGACCTTCCTGCTGCCCTTACATGCACTGTAAAAATGCTATTAAGGAACCTTTTACATTTGATCCTATTCAAAATAATGAAAAGTAGATCCAGTGATTAATCCAAATGGATTTTGCATATGGAAAAGGTGGGGGTGGGGGAAATAATTTTTCTTTCTCTCCCTTGGGCAGATTAATGACCTGGAAGTTGTCAAATTATATAAAAGAAAGCTCTCTTTTTCAATTTATTTGGAAGAGAGGACTGTGTATCAAATAATCCAGAACCGTATTTTCTGTTTCAAAATTGGATGTGTATTGTATATCTCTGTGTGGGGAAGGGAAAGAATAATCAAACCATATGACAACAAGAATAGAACTTTATAAGTTGTTAACTTTAATCAGGTAAAAGGATCCTCTTTTGTTTTGATCCTGATGATGAAAAATGTTTTTCTTGTATTTCAAGTGAACTTGAACAAAAGCCTCTTGCTGTCTTGCCTCATCATAGAGAAGTTGTGAAAAACATAAAATGAGCATGAACAGAAGTTGGAGGAAAGCAACAGAGAGCCTATTGTGTTCGTACAGGTTTTGTAAAAGTTGATTGTCTTGCAGTGAAAAATAAAATATTAGAAACATAAATAGACATATCGGCTCACTCAAGTAACCTATCAGATATGGGAATAGAAGAAAGATTTGCCAGATAGGTGAGTACTGTGTCTACATGCAGAATGGGGATTCTTGAGAGTGCCTGGCCCTAAATCACATTGCTGGCCTTCATGCCTAAGGCAGGCCTATAACTCAGTCCCCTGTTTTCCAGGCCAGACCCTTTACCACTAATCAAACTAAAACAAAACATACTGTCAAATGCATTATTCTTTTAAAACCATAGATATCACACATATATTGATTATTCTGTTTGGTCTAAGGCACCAGCCTAGAAAGTGGGAGATTATGATTCAGCCATGAAATCCAGTTGGGTGACTTTGGACCAGTTACTTGTTCTCAGCCCAACCTACCTGACAAGGTGGTTCTGAGGAAAATAGGAGGAAAGAGTATTAGGTATGCTGCTGTGAGTTATTTATAAACAATACTACTGCTACTGCTACTACTACATTGCTTTTGGAAGCACCTACCAAAGTGCTTCTGGGTTGAAAGGATCAGCTGGTTATATCACTGTTGCCCAGGGGATATCCGAAGGGACTCTTTTCATGTCCCCAGTATTTTCCCACTGTAGTGGTACCTGTTTACCTACTTACATTTGCACTGCTTTCAAACTGTTAAGTTGGCAGGAGCTGAGACAAATTGATGGAAGTTCATTCCATCACATGGCTTGCGCTATTGGGTTAGAACTGCTTAGCTGTTAACCTTTCAATGGTTTCTAACTCAGCGTCTCAATCACATGAGCCACCGCAGCCTCTTATAAACATTAATAAAGGTATGACAACAAACTAAATAAATAAATTTTAGCATACTTTGAATGCAGAGGCGAGGTGGGTAGCCATAAAATTCAAATGAAATAGCAAACAAATTTCATTCTTAATTAGAGAATGCATATGATGCAAAGAGTCTCTTCAAACAACAGCAACTACTTGTTTATATACTGATGTAACTTTTTTAAAAATTAATTTGTTATTTTTAACATACAATAAATCCATTCCATTTCAATCATGTTGATGACATATTTCATTAGCATATTTCATGTGCTTAACAGTTACTAATAATGTTCTTCTTAACAGTAGAACAATATAATAATAATCACATTCCCATATATATAAGTAATATTCAGTATGTCTATTACACTAGTTTCTCTTATTGCTTTATAAATATGTCTAATCCCTTTTAATTAATTTTCTAGCCATTTATAAAACAAGTCCCATACCATATAATATTCAGATTCTTCTTTTTCTTTAATTTCTAATGTTAATGTTTCAGCTCCTACCCTCAAAATGATGCTATAGAGCACTGCACACCAGAACAACTAGACACAGGACAGTTTTTTCCCGAATGCCATCACT
>AZIM01003276.1:137112-149010 GCA_000516915.1 Ophiophagus hannah | reverse complement strand
AATCAAAAGTCTCTAGCTGCATCTCAGAGAAAAGTAAATTGATTTATTAGGAGTGGCCATGTTGGCGTAAGCTGGATGCAGCCGATACTAAATTACATCATACATTTCCCCCTTGACCCTGGTCTTCCCCCCAACCCCTGGATGTGACTTCTCCAATGGGACACATCCATCTCCAAGAGTCATCCATTATACTCTCCAATAACCTCCAACAACTTCGGGCTACCGGGGGTGATTATCTAGGCATTTAAGGAATGCCTTGTTTCCCCCCACTCCCTTTTTCTGGCAGCTAAAAAGACCAAAGGAGTATCTTTTTAGTTGACAGGTAACATGGGTGGTTAAGTAAATCTGGCTTCCCCATTGACTCTGCTTGTCAGAAGGTGGCAAAAGGGGATCACAGAACTCCACAACATTGCGACCGTCATAAATATGAGCCAGTTGTCGAACATCTGAATGTTGATCACATGACTATGGGGATGCTACAGCAGTCGTCAAAACTGTGAAAAATGGTCATGTCACTTTTTTCAGTGCCATTGTAACTTTGAGCGGTCACTAAATGAACTAACGTAAGTCAAAGGCTACCTATATATTTTGATTGCCTTCTAATGGCAATTCTGGAGTTTTGCAGCCCAATACACAAAATTAAATGACCAGCTTTTTTGTAGGTGTGGAGCAAGAAATGGAGGCAAGGATTACTCCAGCAGGCACCCTGTGCATGTCAGCCCCATATGGCATTGTTTCTGTTTTTTACTGTTCCTAAGGAATCTATATTGAGATCAGCACAACAGCAATAAGTCGTAATATAATCCCCGTTTGAAACGTTCAGGTAAACTTCTGTTTAAAATTGTGAGCAAGTAGGGATATTAATGCCATCACTAAGATTACTGCCATGAAAAATACATTGGCCTATATTTTCTTTTCTTTTTCTTTTATGATAGCAAAAACATTTAGGCTTATATACATCCTCATGCCATTTTACAGTACTCTCTAGGGCACGGGTCCCCAAACTTGGCAACTTTAAGACTTGTGGACTTCAACTCCTAGAATACCACCTAGCCCTAGAGCAGAGGTCTCCAAACTTGGCANNTTTAAGACTTGTAGACTTCAACTTCCAGAATTCTCCAGTTGAAGTCCATAAGTCTTAAAGTTGCCAAGCTTGGAGACCTCTGCTCTAGGGCTAGGTGGTTTACAATGTTGAACCATTATTTGCACATTGCCCCCAACAATCTGGATCCTCATTTTATCAACCTCGGAAGGACAGAAGGCTGAGTCAACCTTGTGAGCCTCATCGGGATCAAACTCCAGGTTGCAAATGGCAGTCAAATAATTGCAAGGGAATTGCCATAAATACAAACAAGTTGTAAAGTGCCAGAAATGCAGTTATGTAACTGTAGGGGTGGGGAAGGGAAATCACAATTGTAGGGGTGGGGAAGGGAAATCACAACAGCCAGAGGCCATAAAACATCTACTCTGTTAGATGAAAGATATGAAAGATCATTAAATGGCAGGTTGTAAGTTGAGGATTACATGTGTTCTTTATCATGTTTAAATATTTTAAGATGGCTGGCTCTCCATCTTATGATGGAGTTTTAAAATAGGATTACTCTACCTCAGGTAGATTGTTTAACTCTTATGGGTTTGTTATCACATTTGGGTTTAATATCCATAAGTATGCTAATATTCCAATACAAGAATCAATATAGTTTAAAAGATGTAAGTGTACCTTTAAATTACATATAAAAAACCTGGACCTTATCACTTTATGAAGAATTATGGATTTATTGAGCATGGAGTGCAACCATAAAGATTAATTATCAGAAGAATAATCATTAGAAAGGCAATCCAAAATAAAACACTGCATCACTTGTAGAGAGAGATTACATTATATTTATGATAACATATAGGGACTCAAGTGTAAATGTGAAAAATCTGCTCTACATCCACAAATTACATCACATTCAATAAATATTATTTACTGTGGCATATAGATTTTGGCTATGGGATACAGTGGAAGACAGAAGAATAAAGTAAACCCATTCTTCTTGACCAAACACATTATTCATATACCAAAGATTTGTTGGCAAAAAAACGCTGTCATTATTCCAAGGAGTTAAACCAAAATGAAATAGAATTTTGTTTACTTTTATAAAAATTGAGATTTTGATATTCAGGATTTTTGTCTGAATTTAAACAAAAGCAGTGACAATTGTATGTGTGTGAAGACATTCTCCAGAACACGAGTCCATGAAGATTGTGATGTGAGCAGAGTTTGGTTCAGCAAATCTAGGCCATGAAGAGCAGAACAAGACAGAGAATTCTAGACACACCAATGACATTAACAAGTTTGTAAAAACTTCCTGGGAAATCCATTGAAGAAAACTCAAGTCTTGGCATGAAGTCGTTTGACAAGACAGTGGACATCCAGAAAAATAAAGTTAAAATCAAATTAATGCTGAATGCAAACAAAACTTTAGTTTTTAAATGATCGATCTTATCTGTACTCATTGCTATCTGAATACTTGGTAATTGGAATGCTATATCATAGCACGTACATTTCTATTTATTTAAATAGCATTGTCTATGTAGATGGATCTTTTTAAAAAGAAGGCTTGACATGCTCTTGTCATAAAGTAGCATGTCATGCTGTATCATAAAGTAGTTAAACGTAACACGGGAAAGGAAGTAGAGATCTTTTTGTTCATTGTTTTTCTGCTCATCACACCTTTCAAAAACTACTCTTCTAGAAAAAGGGTAGGAAAGCTATCAAAATGAGCAAGAGGCTGGAACAACTCCAAGCTGTTATATAAACATTGAACAATGATGAATAAAGAAGTCCTACAATGGAGGTATATAAAGTTATGTAAGCTATGAAGAAAATCAATAGGGAAGCATTTCCCCCCTTCCTCTTACCATAGAACAGAGGTCATTCACACAAGCTGAACAACGGAGGAGTCAAGCTAGATAAATACAAAATCTTTAGACAGCGCAGAGATAAATTGTGGAATTTTCCAAAGAGCAGATTTCAGATGGAGGACTCCAGAAAGATGAACTGATATATTGAGGGGAAATTCAAGGATTTCAATAGTAGGGCCAAAAAAACCAAGATGACCACCAGACAGTGACAAAGAATTAGAATTTTTAGAATTAGAATTTCTCTAGTTCTTTTCAACCTTTATCTTTTAAAACTTTACTAAGCTTAAAAATGGAATTAGCATTATTGAAAAATAATAATTACTATATGTACTATTATACCTAAACTAAATAGCTTTATAACTTTACACATTGGGGGAATCATAGCAAGAAGTGGTTTTGGCTATTTAGGAAATAGAATACTGGATAAGGTGGGCCAATGGACTTATCCATCATAACTCTTCTGTGATTAACAGAATAACACAGTTGAAAGGGACCTTGGAGGTCTTCTACTCCAACCCTCTGCTCAAGAGTTGCTGATGAGGGAGATCATTCTTTATATTATGAATGAAGGCCCTTCAATGTCTTGTAAGGAGTTCTCACAATTTTGGCTGTGACCGTGACAGTCATAAAGCAAGTTACTACATGAACAGATCTGATTTTATGACCCTTTTTTGCAGCGGTTAAACAAATGTGGCAGTTGTTAAGTTAATGTGGTGATTCTTAAGTGCTTGTTAAAGGAATATCATGGTTGTAAAGCAAACCCATTGTTCACCATAGGGTGGTTTTTGCCAGAACAGGAAGTAAAATCTGGTTTCTGGCAAAACATTGTAAATCACATTTTAAATCGTGGTCATATGACTGCATGGAGACTGCAAGTGGTCATAAGTGTAGTAGGGCCACTGCCAAGTGCCCAAAATGTGGTCCTGTGACTGCTGGGAAAGCGGGCAGACATCAGAACTTTGAATCTGGGTTGTAAGTTTCATTTTGGGGGTCCATCATTATAAATTCAAATGATCACTAAGTGGCTGATCATAAGTCAAGGACAATCTGTACGCCCTAAATGTGCTTCTTAGGACAAGGGGATGGAAGCAGTGCTGGCCTGGGTTCTTCTTTCAGTTGCCATCTGCTGAGTAGAGCATGTACTTTCTATCAAGGACACCTCCAGTAGTTTGTTCCTTTGTGGAGATAAATGCCTTGTTGAGAATTTATTGGTACTGTTGCAAAGCCAGCAAAAATCCCATTTTGTTGCAGAGGTAGAATTCTAAAACTGCTTGTTCCCTGTCATGCAATTTTTTGCAAAGGTACTTACAGGTAAATAAAGATCCATGTCTAGACCTGAAGGAAGCAAGTGTAATTAACTTGTGTTTTAAAAGAGGCTGGATTATAAATAAATATGTATAAATAAATAATAGATAGAAATGTAGCTTGATTCATTGGGTCATTATGAAACAAATGCAGGCTAATGGGTTTCATTTATTTTAGTTTTCTTATTTCCAATATGTGTTACTATTTTTCTGCCAAGGAAAAGCATCCAGAACGATGCAAAGCATAATAATGAAAACACAGGACAATGTACCTTGAAAAGAAATCCATAAAACAGTACAGAAATAATATTAAAAAAACCTAGGGCAGCTGGAAAAACCAATAGTCAGCAAATGCAGAGGACAGAGTAGGTAATCCTGGATCGATTTTGGATGAAAACAGATGGGGGAAATGCTTTCCTGTGGCTTTGTGTAGATATTAAACAAACCTGGGGCCAAGATAAAAGCTGAGGGCTAAATCTTGTATGAACCAACACCAATCCTACAGCCCTAATTTGGGGATCTCAGGCAGTCTTTAAAGGTGGACCATATCTGAAGTGTTACAACATGAATTGTTGAACCCGGGTCATCTTTGTGCAGGTAGTATCATAGTTCGCATACTGACCTGAGATTATAAAAGATACCTTGCTACACTTAATTTGCTTCTTCAGTGACAATGTTGACTAATTGAATATCTCTATATCCATTCATGGGGACAACATCTTCTCCACTAGTAGATGAATGTCACTTGCTTATAGAGGTGACTCATTCCCTGAAAGTATCTGGTCCAAAGTGATAATTCATCTTATTAGTCCTCATCCAAACTACTCCAGATTTCAAGTACTGATTTAGTAACCTGACCATCCCACTATTCTATTGCCACAGGCAAGTATAGGTGAAAGCAATTCTCATACTCATGAAATTGAAACCATGTACAAATCTCCTAGGTGTCTTACTAAGCCAGTTTTCGTCCCAAACTACTTAAAAACAAACAAACAAACACCAAGATTTACCAGCACACTAAAGATATTATGATGATGAAAATATAGGTAGTCCTCAACTTATGACCACAATTGAGCCCAAAATTTCTGTTTTAAAGTGTATTTGTTAAGTAAGCTTTGCCCTATTTTACGACTTTTCCTGCCACAGTTGTTAAATGAATTACTGCAGTTGATAAGTTAGTAACCTGGCTGGTAAATGAACCTAGGTTCCCCTTGACTTTGCTTGTGAGAAGGTCACAAAAGGTGATCACATGACCATGGGACACAGCGTTGGTCATAAATATGAACCAGCTGCCAAGCATCTGAATTTTGATCACATGATCAAGATGCTGCAACAGTTGTAACTCTGAAAAACAGTCATAAATCAAATTTTTCAGTGCCATTGTAACTTTGANNAGTCACTAAATGAACTGTTGTAAGCCGAGGTCTACATGTATGCAAATACTCACCCATCTTGACCTCAAAGGAATACACTTAAGCAACGATCAGGGTCACCCTGCCCTACCCCTAGTAGAAGAGCCCACCAGAGGAATTATTTGGATCATGCACTTATGTGTAGTCAAAAGCCCAGTAGATGAGAAAATAGTTTTGGTGATATTTGTACTACAGATTACTTCTACTTTATTATCTGATCAGTTGCTTGAATTGCATATTCTGCTTCCCTTGTAAGGAAAAGTGCTCATTTTTATTAGTAGTAGTGTCATTTGGCCCAGTGGGTTGATTCTAGGAAGATGTTTGTTCTGGACTATGTAAAAACGGAAGTCTTTCTAACTCCATTTGTCAGATTAACAACCCAGCTTCATTGGCATCTCTGGTTAAAGGACTCAGTAACAAATGACAGGCAAAATTTTCCTTGAGCCTGGGAAACTGCTACCATTCAGACTAGAAAAACTAGCTTAGATGTATCAACAAACTTGACTTAGCAGAAATAGGCCTTATAAATAAATCATACAACACCCGTAACATTTTCTGCATATAATCTATTTATATAATTGGTTCACAGGCTTACATGTCATTGAAGAAGAGAGATTGAGGAAGGAAGATTACAATGAGAGTGAGTGAGGGTCTGAGGGAAGTCCTTCCTTAGCACTTGGCCATCACAGGTGCCACCCACATGAGTGACATTGAACTGGCCAGGCCCACCCTGGCCACACCCACCCTGGCATTGTCTGTTCCCCCCCACACCCCTGAGGTCAAAGACAAACCTGATGTGGCCCTCAATGAAATCGAGTTTGACACCCCTGCTCTGGGTCATTGTTTCAGAGATATATCCTTGCCTAAACAGAGAAACAGAATGACCAAGGACAAAGAAGCAGTGGAGGCAGGAATGACTTCTGACTTCCTTCCAGTTTGAATGCTGACTGATGGGGCAGTCAAAGGAAGTGTCAGTCCTCCTGGCCGCTGGAGGACTAGGATGGGACCTGTCTACTGAACATCTGGACAGTAGCCCAATAGCTGTGAAGTAACCACAAGTTTGCCAAATTTAAATTCCACAGGAGTCATGGGCCCTGAATTTTGGACACATTCTTTAAAATTAGCCCATTTTAGATACCTTGGTTCAAAAACTGTTGTCCTATGTTGCACTGTTTCACCCAGTTACAGGTTATAGTCACGACTGTTTTAGTAGTATGTAGATAGAAAGCAGCAAAGAGCCCAGTTTTATTTTTGTTTGAATGACCCTTCCCTCTATGTGGTGTTTGAGAGAAAGCCATACTATATGCATTCCAAAATGGTCAATCACAAATATTGGGAAGAATAAACAATTCATTATTAAGCCAACTTAGTAAATTGGGTAATAATTTTCTACACACACACACACACACACACNNACACACACACACACACACACCACACACACGAAGAGCAAAGTGGGATTGAGTGGTTTTTCTTACAGAATATGTGGTGGCACCTTTTTGATCTTTGTTCATTAGTGGAACCAATTGTTTCATGCATTTTAATATACCATTAAGCTACCAGAGTTTATTTATGTGCTACTGCCCTCTGCTGGCAATATTTCATAGCACTAGCAGGTTCAGGTTAGTTTTTTTTTTTAGGTTTATTTTTTATTAATTTGTCAAAATATAAAATACAGAAATATAAATAAAAGTAAAAATAATGGCAAAATAAGGGAGGGAAAGGAGAAAAGAGAAAAGTGTAGGGCAGAGGGGAGAAAGAAAAAAAGCATTAACTTCTGACGCCTTTGGTGCAATAGAATACAGTAATAACATAAAATCTAATTTTTTTCTTTTACATAATAATATATACTACCCATTTCTATAACAACAAACCTATTTAATCAGCAAAACCCAAAATCAAGCACAAAGTCCAAAAGTTTAATTTGTTTACGCTGAAGCTTAAACTTAATCAAACCTTAAGCTAACAAAAGAGGCTGCCTCTATTCAACTATGTTAATCCATAAAAAAAACAAACCATAATTTAAATGAACACAGTTCACTTTGGAACGGAACGGAACAGAACAGAACAGAACAGAAGCTGGAAGGGAGCTTGGAAATCTTCAACCCCCTGCTCAAGCAGGAGAACTTATACTATTTCAGATAAGTGGCTGTCTAGTCTTTTTTTAAAAAACCTCCAGCGATGGGACACCCAAAATTTCTGAAGGCCAGCTGTTCCACTGGTTAATTATCCTCACTTAAGAATTTTCTTAATTCCAGGTTGCTTCTCTCTTTGGTTAGTTTCCAACCGTTGCTTCTTGTCCTGCCGTCTGGTGCTTTGTAAAATAATTTGACTCCCACTTTTTTGTGGCAGTCTCTCAAATACTGGAATACTGCTGCCATGTCACTCCTAATTCTACTTTTCTTTAGACCAGTCACTAGCCAAACCCAAATCCTGCGGCCATGTTTCAGTCTCCAGGCCTTTGATCGTCTTGGTTGCTCTTCTCTTAACCTTTTCTACAGCCTCAACATCTTAATGTGTGAACATGGTGTTTCTACTTTAGTTTTCCTCCCATATGGCAATAGAATAATCTCTGCATTATTTTCATGTGAACTCTGATTTGAAACATAACTACAGCAAAAGTAAATATTCTCTTTTTATATATACACACACATATTTATACACACACACACACAATCTACCCACACATTTATATACAAAAGAACAGTACACGCAGAAACAAACTGCATTAAATGTACTTTCTCCTTTCCTAAAGATCCTTAAAGCGTTTAACTTTGAAGGCGAACTATAATTCCCAGAATCCCTTTCATCGCGGAAGACTTGTTGCGACGAAGAGCTAGAGTCGGAGGCCAATCATAACTCGAGCTGCACTTTCGGGGAAGTTTCCTGTAAAGAGGAGGGGGAGGCTTTGAAAAGAGTCCAGGTTAGGATGCGTGGTTTGGTTTGGTTTGGTTTGGCTTGGCTTGGNTTGGCTTGGCTTGGGCAGGGTAAAGCGTTCTCCCAACGGGGGCATAATTGTTTTTCCCTGCAGCGGAGGGGAGTCGTAAAAAGGCTTCGCATCTTTTCCCCTCCATGATGGAGAGAGAAGAACCCGCGCGCTTTAAGGTGTAGGTTGCCATTTGGTGCTGGACTTTTCTTTCAGGGCGTTTGTGCAAACGTGGATGCATCGTGGTCTCGCAGAGTCTGCGGGGCGGGCGTGGGGTAGCTGCCTCCCCGGGATGCATACGCCCCCTGAATGCTTCTCCGTGTCCCCGGGTGCGTTGTTGGGTGATGGGGTCCTCCTCCTTGCTGCTTCTGCTTTTGCTCAGACCTGTGTGACCAGCTCTATCCTGGTGAAAGTTAAGCGCTTCCAAAACACGGAGAGAGTTGCGCAGCCGCGTGAAAATCTTGTGCAATCGCTGTGTCACCGGATCACAGGCCGTAGTCTGTCCCGCAGAAGGCTGCTTTTTCTAGGGTGGAAAAATTAGCCTAATGACAACAAGAACTTTAGGGGGGTGGGGAGGAAAGTGTGAGTGGGAAGGAGACTTGATGGAGCTGAATATAGTTAGGCGTTGAAGAAAATTGAAATCATTAAAGAGATTCAAGTAGGATAAAGGATGCATCTCTTCTAATAGAATATAGTTAAACTGTAGAAAATTCTGCAATATTTGGGTGGCCATGAACTTGAATGGTTCTAAAAGAGTTAGATGGAGCATGAAGATCCATAACAATAAGGGTTCTATATTGCTTTATATATTGGGACAACGTACGCCGAATATCAATTGCTTGAGAATATATGCAGGATAGTAATATTAACTATTATTTTGAGTATGGAGTGGTGGACTAAATAGGTCAGATGTCCTGTTTTTCTTATGTGATTCTTTCAATTCATGTGCAGGTTGATGATGGAGATAATTCTTTGTGTAGTGAATAAAGTCACTTCTCATCTCTTGTATCTTCCAAATGGTCTTTTAAAATAAAGGGATGAAAAGAGTGCTAGGTTTGATATTTTTTCATCATCATCTGCTGGGTAGATTTTGCATTTTCTCTCAAGTTCCAATGTGAAAAAAATGAGCAGAGAATTAATTTTATTATTTTTAGACCCAGAAAAAACATCTTCATTTTGCAATAGGCTGTATTTCAATACCAGTTTACTCCCTTTGACTTTTTTTCCTCTGAGTAATTTTTGTAAAAGTAATAATTTTGCTTTCAGGAGGAGAGATTAAAGAAAGATATATCAAGGATCTGAAGGAAGCAAATATCACTTGTAAGAGTCTGGCTTCAGTTATTCCCTAAAAGATTAAATAAAGAATTGAAATGTAATTTAGGTGGATGGATTATGAAACAAATGCCCTCTAATGGGTTGAATGAATTTTCCTACTTCTAGTATATATAACTCCTTTTCTGCCAAGGAAAATGTTGCAACACATAATTAAAATATAGTACAATGCACTTTAAAAGTAGAGACATAAAATCAGATAAGTAATACTAAAAGGAAAGGCAGCAGGAAGAAGGCAGATTGAACATTTCCTAAAGTCAAAAGAACTACAGGCAGATAAATTGATCCTAGCTACGGTCTCCAAGTGTATAATAACACTTGGGTATTTACAACTAACACAACTAAAGTTAGCTTAAAAACAGTTGTGAAAAAAGAGGTTTTAGTGGACACAGAAAATAAAAGTGTCATGCAACTTGAGGCTAAATCTCATTGGGGGTGGGGGTGGGGAGATGTAAAATCATTACCCAATATGACTTTTCTTGAGTCACTCAGATAATAGAGGCATAAAGAATGAGTGGAATGTGGATTATTTATTTACAAATGATTTGTTTTCATCAATATCACATCTGGTCCTTTGGGTCTTCCTGTCCAGTCCGTCTGAGGTCAATCGGAAATTAGAAATCAAATGTAAATAAGGGTGCCGCAGGGAGCAGAACAAAAAGCCGAGTCAGGTCTGGCTCTTATGTGGTAGCCATACACTCCTTCAGTGTTTTGGCAGCCATGAAAGGGCAAGGAGAAAAACTGCTTTTCTGTAACTCTGCAGAGCTTGCCTCTCACCTGGAGCAGCCTGAATAATTGAGGTGGCAAAGTTTGAGGACATCAGATCTGGTTATTCTGGTACACTTCTCCACAACAGTTCTAGTTCCTCAAGTGGCTCCTTTGGAAAACAATATCTGATTTAAACTATACTTTTCATCAGTAAGGCCAGTGGTCGGTCAGTCCTATACAGAACCCATTCCAGACATCTGATGCAACCCAAATTATAGTGACTTTCATTTTGAAATGGTATAATCTGAAGATTCCTGAAGTGAAGTCAATTTAGTAGAATGTGCTAGACTACAAGAAAAAGAAAGACACTTTTGTCTTTGCTTGCACCCTGAATAATGCAGACTGAGGAAGAATAAAAAATCTTAATAAAGGGTATATTACAAGGAAAGTCATGGTAGAAAGAGCAGGAACTGTTACTGGACAGCAAGTTGAATACATTGAGTTGAATATATGTTTGTTCAGCACACATGGTATTATTTAATACAGTGAAAAATGATTTTATTCTTAAGTGTAGATTCTGAACTAATATTATTTCTTTGTCAGCTGGTTATAGAAGTAACTTTCTGGCCAATAACTATGTGACCATGGCAAATAAAAAGCTAAGAAGAGCAGGTTTACCTCAAGATCTTTGTGAGAGACTAAGTCGACATCAGATTGTTACTTGCCGGGTAAGAAAAGTTCTTTTATGAAGGAAAATATATAATAAATGAGACTGTCAAGAATGAAATTTGAAGTTTGTAGTTTTGAGAATATATAACGTATGTACTTAATACTGGTTGCAGGACTTCTTATGTCTTTCCTTCCTGGAATTAATGAAAATGACTGGACAGAGCTATTGGAGTGTCCAGAAACTTTTTCGGACTGTCAGCCTATCCTGTGCTCCCAGAATGCAAACAGTAAGTATTCTTTCACAAATCAGAGTAGGAAAAAAAATCACAAAAGTTGTAAGTTCAATCTTTACACCTTTCTGCTTTCCACCAGCTGACTAATATCTCTCCAAGCTGCCTTGCCCCTAACCTTATTTTCTGTAGGGGTGGAGTATGTATTGCTGTTCTTGATTGTGTAGCCATGCATCTCCAGGATTACAGCAGCTGTAACATAGATCAGTTTTTTGTTTGAATGCTAATGGCATATTTTAGCATACTGTCTAATGGTACTTGGCCATGGTGGTGCAGTGGTTAGAGTGCAGCACTGCAGGCTACTTCTGCTACCTGCCGGCAGCCTGCAATTTGGCAGTTCAAATCTC
>AZIM01003276.1:110469-123752 GCA_000516915.1 Ophiophagus hannah | reverse complement strand
AGGATGCTTGTAATATAAGCCCTACCCCAAAATAAACCTCAAGATCAGCCAGACGAACGCATTTAGTATCATATTTCCCTGAAAATAAGACCTAACTTGAAAATAAGCCCTAATGAATCTTTTGTATCAAAAATTAATATAAGACCCTGTCTTATTTGGGGGGAAATGGTATTTGCTATGAGAATTTAGTAACGTAAGTTGCACTTCCCAATTCAAGGATGATGCACAGTGTGAGGCTCTTGGTGAACCCACAGCTCCTAACAACTATGGCCAGGAGGGCTTTTGCCCAGTTTCACCTGGTATGCCAGTTGCACATTTTCATCTGCCTCCCCTTCAGATAGTCACTCATACCTGGTCAGTTCATGGCTTGATTACTGCAGGGCTGTTCATGGGGCTGCCTTTGAAGACTATCTGTTTGATTTTTTTTTTTTTGGAATGAACAAATAAAATTTCTTCGTTTATGTTTATCAAGAACTCTCATTTCTGTATTTCCTGCCATTTTGATGGTTTTTGTGGGCATTGGGGGCCAGGGGATGATGAGATGTTTCTGTCTCTTTGGTCCCTTCTGCTACTATGAGTTAGCATGTTGATAGTGCCCCACTTTTGACACCAATTGTCCAGCTTTTAATACTAAAATGTAAAGGTATATTGGATTTCTTCCTTTTCATAACGTATACCTTAGTTTACATGGAGTTTACATTTTTGAGACTGCAATCACTGGAATGCTTAAATTCCTACTTAACCTATTGAACATTTTTTCTCTAATAATGATTTGGTTTTATATTCAGATAGACATTCCTTTTCTAATATAGATCAGTTGTATACTGGTTGCCTGGAAATCTACTGTTCAGCAGTGCAGTGATGCAAGTCACATAGCTTTAACCACTATCTCCAGATATGCCAGGAAGCAGTTCCCAAGAACAATGTCTCTGGGAAACCCATAACATTTAGTTTTGTTGTTTTCTTGATCAACGTGAATAAATTTGGATTTGAAAGTATAACAAGCTAAACAGCTTCTACAAAGAATTTTTATGGATTTTGTGACCTTCTCTTACATTACATTACATCAACATAAACCAAATCCTTATGCTGTTCTGAAGGATTGACAGTTTTATTTATTTTTAATCTCTGCCTGTTATATTGTAATATAATCCAGACATCAGTTTATGAATCATTTGAGTTTCATAAAAACAAATTCATTCATCTCAGTGAGTTCAAGTTGCATGATTTTTTTTGAAGTATCTATGTTGCATATGATGAAACAGCCACTAGATGGTGCATATTTATTATGTAGTGAAATCGTGGTCCATTACAAGAGGATGCTCAAGGCTTTCCTTTGTTTGGCAGGCTTTACAGTGGGAATTAAAAGCTTTGGTTCTATTTGTTGAAATGAAGTAACACAGGAATTGTCTAATTTTCCACAATGCTGTTGCCCCTCTTCATCTGAGCTGTACATTGTTAATATCCAATCAGGTTGAGCACAGTAGTAAGGTTTGGTTAGTTTTTCATGCATTCATTAGGATGCAAATAGAATTTACCTCACAATCATAATCTGCTTTATTGGGGCTTACAATTATGAGAATCTTATTTATGTTTAAATGAATTGCTAGTAGAATTCTTCAGATCATGCTGCTTAATATTGCAGCATTTGAAGCTGATGAGATTTTTGTGGAAGGAGAATGTAGAAGATAATTTCAGTTTTAAATGAGTGATAAGGGCTATGTTTTAAGAAACTCTTTGTTTAATTGGATTACCAAGAATGTTATGAAGAATAATAACTTAATATTAAAAGAAACAGATCTAATGACGTGATGGCCTAGTGGTGAAGACACTAGTCTCCCACTTGAAATCCTAGCAGATGTTTCTCTCCTAGAGCCCAAAGAAAAAATATCTTCTGCAAAATCCAGGTAGGCATTAAGAAGGGCATCTGGCCAGTAAACACGCTCCAGTAGCCCTGGCTCTACCCTGAATAGGGACAAGAGGGTCATAAAAAGAGAGGTTGTTTTTAAATGAAAAGGCACAAATAAAACTGAGATAAAACTGCAAGGAAGAAGTATTAGTGTAAATCAATAGAAAGTACCAATGAAATCGCTGCACCCAAAATCTAGGAATAACCATTGAAGTATCTTCCATATTTTCTGGATTAAAGCACTTATGGACTGTGGCCAGTATGGCTGCTGGTCAGGGTGATAAGCCTTGAATCCTAGAAGGCCTCAAGCTGTGTATTTCTGTTTTGCACACAACGACTGTTTTAAGATTTGTTTGCAAATATTTTTGGAATAACCGAGTGAATTAATGTGTTTCATTTTATGTTTATGTTGAAGAAACTGCATTAACTAATAGTTCATTTATGAGGACCCTCAAAATAATGGTTTTTAACCTGTAAATCCAGAAGGACCACATGAACTCAAATGACCATTAAGATTGACCTTAGAGACCCTGCTTTGCATCTTTCCATTCAAATAAGCCAAGTAATGTCTGTTCACAGTGATTCAGCTGAAACATCCTGTTAGTAGAAATTCTTTTTCAGACAATATTATTTCAGAAGTAACTTCTAGGAAATAAAGGGGAACTTTCTATTATTATTTTTTAATTAACTTTGTCCTGTCAAATTTCATTGTATTCGTAGCCTTGATTGAAAAGGGACTGAAACTTTTTAAATAATAAAAATATTTGCCATGCTTATTCCAGAGCCAAAGAGACATCAAGCATTTTGGGGTTAAAGGAAGTTGTATTTAGGGAACAATTTTAATTCCTAAGGAGCTTAAGAACAAATTCCTATTTTCAAAATTTTGGGGGCATTACTGCTTTACCATCTACATAAACAACCTTCCACTAACATTTAGAGTTTGGGAGAATGTTTATATTAATCAGTATGAAGAGTTCCTTCCCTGTAATTTTATTTTTTCTGAACCTATTATCTATTCTGTGATATGGACAGAATATAATGAAAAAGTTATACATGGCATAATTTTGAAACAGTTATTATATTATGTGCCTTGTAATCAAATATTGTTGATGTATTTGATTAAAAACAATTGTGCTATCCTGCTCTTTTTTCCTAAAGAGAAACTGACTTGCTGGGTGGCTGAAGTTTGGTCTTTGATTTGTAATAAACAGAATGCTTAATATGGCCATATGTAAATTACTGAAATAATTCAATTTGGAAATCTGTAGATGGCCATGGTATTGTTGGTGGAAATTAAAGCCCATTTCCTTTTGAAGTCTTTTATGTTCCATCATACTGCTTTGCCCAATTTACATCTTTCAGATCTTCTATGACAGTGGTATTGAAATTCTGTTTATCGTATAGGGAATTGATTATAAAACATTAGTTAATCGAACTAGAGAATGATAATTATACATTAGTGAGGAATCTTTTTTTTTAAAAAAAATGATTTTGAAAGAGATGGCTAAAATTTTGCATGTAAGAAAAGCTTTTGCTTATTTGCTTTTTTTTTTGTTTCTCCTATGTTTGCACATAAAGGACATTTTTGTGTGTGTGAGTCAGTGTTGACTCCTGGTCATTCCCTGGAAAGTTCCTTGGTAAGGTGTTTTGGAAGTGGTTTAACATTGCCTGCTTCCTGGGACTGAGAGATAGTAGCTGGCCCAAGGTCACTCAGTTGGTTTTGTATCTAAGGTAGGTCTAGAACTCACAGTCTCCTGGTTTCTAACATGGTGCTTTAAACACCACACAATTTTGTGATGTAATTGTTCCACTTTACTTTGTTCGGTCAGATACCATTTCATATTTTGTGTCCAATTCTAGAAACTATATGTTACAAAGCAGAAGAATTGAAATAAGGTCAGAGAAAGGCAATGAAAAGATTAGGGGCTGAAACAGAGAGACTGAAGGAGCTGGGCATGTTTAGCCTCAATAATAACAGAGGGAAAATATAGTGTATTTTAAATACTTGGAATGAAATCTCATTTATTCATGATTTATCTATTATTCCAGATTGAAAGATATGAAATAAAAGATGTAAATTAAGATTGGCAGACTGTAGATGAATAAACCAGTTCCTTAGACATATGATAGGCTTCTCTATGCTTTAATTTTCTGAAGCATCAATATTAATGGTTGATAACTGTACCGAAGACCCATTCTGTCAGTTTTATGCATTTCAATTTTTGCCTGCACACCAATAATTTGACTGAATTTTTTTCTAGAGTTGTCTGCATAAAGCAATTTTTTTGGGAATTTAAATTTCTGTTCAAGAGGTTTTCTTAACATCAGATCTCTGCTAAAAATGACCAAGAATTGATAATAAAATTATACCGTATATAATGTAATCCAGTAATACTTTCCTTCTTACCTATGGCTATCAGAAGACTGAATTGTTCAGAGAATAGTGTTCTATCTACTGGGAAAGTTCCTACTTTGTTGTCTCAAAAGGTGCTTTTTCAAGAGGCAACTNNNCTTTCTTGTTTTTCTTTCAAGACATTTCACTTCTCATCCAAGAAGTTTCTTGGATGAGAAATGAAACGTCTTCAAAGAAAAATAGGAAGTCCAGTTGCCTCTCAAAAAAGCACCTTTGGGATGACCTGGATAACTGAGAATCTCCATAGACATTTCCTACCTTGTTATGTTAATGAGAGCGACTGCCACTATGTCATAAAGATGAGGAGACTGTGCATTCTTCTGATCACTACAGGTGCTACATTCTCAACAAAAACAGGAGCTACAATAGCTCATGTGGTTAGGACACTGGATCAGAAGACCAATGAGAGATTGACAGGTCAGCAGTCTATCCTGAGAGTATGAGCCACATGACAGAATGAGTTCCCATCAATCTGTCCCAGTTGCAGCCCACTTAGCAATTTGAAAGCATTTGAATGAAAGTAGGTAAAAATAACAGGGACATGCAAGGTGCCCCTTAGGGTGTTCTCTGGACAATGATGATGTTACTGGCTAATCTTTCAATCTGAAAGCGCCTTGGTAGATGCTTCTAACATGAATTAGTAGTATCACAAAATATCATAATATTTTTGCTTCATAGAGAAGTCTAGGAAGGATTGCAGTTAGATTTGCACATTGCAGTGTTGCTAAAAAAATCAACTTCTTGGAAAAACAGCTTTCCAATTATTTCAGAACTTGTCAAAGATACTGAGATTTGTTTTTCCAAGACTAGATTAGAATTCTATACCAGTCTGATAATTGTATATGTTTCAGAGCCAAAAAAAACTTCAACCATCCATTTGCATATATCTTTTTGGCTTTTGTTAGTCTAAACTCTTTATAGAATTCTTTTAGAACAATGTTTCTCAACCTCAACAACTTTGAGATGTGTGGACTTCTTTTCCAAGAATTCCTCAGTCAGCATGCTGGCAAAGGAATTTTGGGATTTACAATCCACATATCTTAAAGTTACTGAGTTTGAGAAACACTGCTTTAGAGATGATAGAAGTTCTGTGTTGGTCTATTATCCATTGCATTTGGAAACCAATTTTTTACGAGTTGGAAGTTTTTGCCCTAAAACTGCATTTGTTTTTCCTCCTGCTTCCTGCTACTACAGCTACTGAATTGCAGGCACAGTCAGTGGTGCATTATATCTTGTTTTACCCTTATTGAAAATGCAGCACTTCATCAGTCAAGAATTAGAAACTTTTTCTTTTGACAAAAGTAATTAAAGTCTAGGGTTTTTTTTCCTCAGGACATATGGCTGTTCTGAGAAGCCATGTTTTATATCCATTGATTTTAAAAATATAAAAGTTGATCAGTTGGGATCATTAACTAGTGTTGTACAGATAGCTTCTTTGCATAAGTAATAGTTTAGTAGTTGCATATATACTGCATTTAATGATAGTCTTTCTGTGCTGGACAGAATTGTCTGAAAGACAGCTTGAAATCTTGAACGATGATCAATTTTCTGAGTTATGCTTCCTAAATAAGTTTTCCAAAGAGGCTTTTGCAACTTTGATAAGTGGAAACTAAAAGTTTCTAGGAGACTTGTGAAGCATCATTCTGTTCCAGATGAAATAATTAAAAGAAAGGAACTGGCATACTCTGTTCCTGATTTTCTGCCTTGCATGTGATTTTGTTTAATTAAAAAAAGTGAACTTTGAATCATCAAGCTGTCTTTGTCGGTTGCTCAGCTATTTGTTTGTAAGACTAGATAAAAAAGGAATTCATTCCTTCCCCTTTTCTTTCTTTTTCAAATTCACAATATATCATGATAAAGACTTGTCTTTTTCTTACGGATTTAGCAGTTGGAGTTCTTTCCTTTTTAATGCTGCAATTTTCAAACTGGGTCAGTTTTATAGTATTTTTTTATTTCACATATTTATGCTCTCAGCTTATTAATTAGCTTGACTATTTAAATACCTTCTCCCACCTCTGTTACCTTTCATTCAGGAAGATATTTGCATACTGAACATACAAAGCAAGGTGCTAAAAGCACAAGAACAAAACTCATAATCTTGTTGTATTAGGAAGATGGAGAATTTTTTCTACCTAAGGTGACAGTTCTGTAATTATGAAAAAGATGTTTTGCGATATAATTTCATCATTCCTAAGGATTTATATTGACTTCATCAGATGCTTGAATACTTAGGAAAATTTCAAAGGTATAGAGTACTGATGATTATTTATTTGTAATAATACAATCAGTCATCTGTCTGTCTGTCTACCTATCTCCTTTATTCCCAGGAATTTAAAATAGACAATGATGAATTTTATAGGTGAGAAGAGGCAGGTATGAATAACATGTAAAGATGAGTATATAGAACAAAGATTAAACTGGTGGCACTGTGAAAAACTGTTTTACACAAACGGATTTGAAAAAGGATGAATCCATAGCACCATTTGCATGTTTAGGAATGGAATTTTTTGCAATAACATTGATAGATAGCATTTTTAAAAAGAAAAATAGAGATGGAAGAGAATTACAATTTAAAGCTGCTTCCTAATATGGAAAGGGTAGGGGGTTATTTGCCGTTTTTGGCTGGCAGAATGCTGCAGGAGGCCATGGAGGCCAAAAATGAGGCATGGGGGAGTTGTGTGTGGCCACCCTGCTCCCCATTTTGTCCAGAGGGTGCTGCAGGAGGCATCTGTCCCGTCTCTCCCCCCCTCCCCACTCTCCCCTTTGCCAGCCTGTGGGGGAGAACTACAATGTTGATCTAGCCCTTGAAGAAATCCAGTTTGACACCCCTGTTTTAGAGCATTACTTCTGCAGTTTTGAGATGTCTGAAATCCTGAATAATGCTCATGCACAGTAAGTCAGAGAGAGACGATAGGATGTTTAGTGCAACTCAGTGAAAAAATATCTGTATTGGAAATGGCAGGATACATCTCCATTATGCATAATTGTTGGCAATAAACAAAATGCAACCTCCGTACCCCATAAACTAACACACACACACACACACACACACACACACATACACACAAGATGTCACTTTAAATCTATCACTGAAGAACCAATGATTAGCTGTGTTCTTTGAACAATCTTTTCTCCTTGGCCTTGTCACATTAACATGATGATTTTCAGTCTAGATAGAAAAAAGCAGTGGCAACTAAAACCTCATCCTTGGACTTCTCTCCAGTCTTCTTAGCATGGGATATAATCAGGCCGAAACACTCATTAACATGTAGTAGACACAGAGCACCAGTTGGGTTTAGGCAGGTCCCCAGATTTTATCACCAATGAATCCAACAGGTGCTCTGCTTCTCCCATAACATACTTAAGCAAGCTCAGAATGCCTAATGACTGGAAGGCCTTCACTCCGGTAAGGTGTCATGCCCTCCTTTGGTTGTTCTTGACCACCAACACAGCAGAATTCCCTACCTGCAGAGACAATTGTTTCTGTGACTAGACACACAGAAACAACAGAGCAGGTAGTCCTCCAGTACTGGTATTTCAGAGACCTTCATACCAGTCTCATTTCATCCTTATTGCACCATTTCCCAGGACACATGACAATTCTACACCACCCTGCTGCTTGGAGGTATTAATCCCGCTACAACGAACAGTGTTGTCAGGTTTTGTGCAGCAGTGCTTAAAATCCAGCAGATGATGGCCTGTGCCACAAACTACTCTTAATGAGCATTTAGTTTGTTATTTAAGAGTGCTTTGTATTGAAATTGATTTAGTTTGTTATATGCTTACTTTTATGTTTCCCTACATTTATCTGATATTCCTTACCCTCCCTTTAGATTTTTTTAGCATTCTGGTTTTGTGTGTGTGTGTGTGCGTGTGTGCGTGTGTGTGTGTAGCNTGTGTGTGTGTGTGCGTGTGTGTGTGTATAGAAGTTTTAAATTATCTTTTGATGTATCTTTTATGTTTTTAAATCACACACACACACACACACACACACACACACACACACACATCTTTTAGCTTTTGTTGTTGTTGTTGTTGTTCAATTCAGCATTCTGGCTGGGGGATACTATTTTTTTAAAATTATTGTTTGTATCCCATCTCCAACCTAGTCCAAATCTCGGCCCAGTGTAGAAATTAACTGCTGCAATGTCCTGGTCAGGTGGATCATTCCATCTCTGTTTTAGTTGTTTCACCAAAGGAATGTCCTCCATATTTTGAGGCAGTTTGAGTCAAACAGCTCTTATTGATAAGATTTTTTTTTCACAAAGTCCAACCAAAATCTGTCTCCATGCTATTGGTTTCTTACCCTATCATTGGAAAAACTTTGAACAGTTATGTTCCACCTTCTAGGTGACAATCCTTTGTATATTTTAAGAGGCTTATCATGTTATGAAGAGAAACTGAGACAATTTCTGTATGTTCAGAGTTTGACACAACGTTTTTCTGCAAATATAACTACTTTGTGCCAATGTTTACAGAATCAGAATAAGAAAACAGCTTTTCTTGTTATGTTGTAGAAGTTGTGTCCACCTCTGTCCACTGCAGCAGTGATCTTTTCTGCATCATTGAAATCACCTCAAGAGTCCTAGGCCATGTGGGGTGAAGGTTGCTTTTGCCAAATCAGAGTGGTTCCAGTTTTTGAAGCAGGCTGTGCAGGCTTGAGATGTAATATGTTTATTTTTGAAGCTCATTAAGATCAAAACACAGTGCAATAAGCTCACAGTTTTACAGTCCAATCAAACATGTCCTGCAGGCTTTGGCCTTACTTCTTGACTTGCGAAGACACGTTGTTTCTCTTTTCCATCATTTTGAGGCTTAGCGGCCTCCCATGAGGTTGGAGTCCTAATGTCAGTTCTTCTCTTGCCTTTTGCTTCAGAGTGTTTTCCCTAAAACAAATTAGACATTTTGAAAAGGATGTGAATTCTTTTGGTTTCTACTAATGTGGCATTGGTTTCTAATATTTCAATCATATTTTTATAAAAACATTGTCTAAAAGGATACTGTGAGAAATAAGCAAGGTGATGCTTGTGCATCCTGAAATTCAGTCTAAATTGACTTGAATAAAAGAAAATCCTGTTTTCTTTAAACAAATGTCAGAGAGTTGATAAAATTCAAACCATAGATTGAAAGGGCATGATTATTATAGAATTTTAGAGCCATTGTAGGTCATAATATCCTTCTCTACTGATATTTTTATGTATGAAAATTCCTTTTCCTATATGTAAAACTACCAGAGCATTTCTAGTTAAATTTTTAATTTTTTTAAAAAACAAAAAATGTCATAGATTTAAAAAGAGGGAGATAATTCTCCAGAGAGAAATCAGACTCTTCTTATGGTCCTGTTACCAGTGACTCCATGTCAGCAGTGATGAGCACTTTGCAATGCTCCTGCATTGGTATAACTGTTCTCCCTGATACATGACCTTAAGGACTAGGGTACCTTCCTGAGTTCAGTGGGATTTCCTGGTTTAAAATCTTCAACACATAATCTAGTAATTTTTCAGTCTTACCTTTCTGTGCAATAAACAAGAGATAGGTGTCACAAATCTAGAAACTGAAATACAGCCTAGAATAATGACTTGATATGAACTATCTTTAGGACTAATTGACTGGAGATATGTAGACCCTTGGCAAATAAAATGAGGAGTAATTTATTATTCAGAATTAATACATAAAGATATTGCATGCTTTCCATTATAGTATTGCTTGCCACTATCTGGAGACATAATTCCTGGACTTTGTCTACCCTAATTCTATCAAATTGATTATCTGTTGATCAGTATGTTGTTACTTAAAGTTTAGCACCTTTAAATGCTTTCTTTTATATGTTTATTTTTAATCTTTCCTGCTCATAAGAAAAAAAAGACCCACCCTACTAATTGAAATATAGCAGTTCTTTTTTGTAAATTGACAATTTTTCCCAGTTTTTTCCAGCTTGAATTTGATGTACTATGCTTGGCAATCCTCATTGTAGCTATGTTGTTAGGCTCTCAGTTACTCTATAAACTGTTCTCTTTTATATATTGTTATATTACACTATTTTATTAACATAGGTATCATCCAGAATACAACTCCTCATTTGATTATGTACTGGCTGTGTGTGGGTATAGCAGTTTCTATCCTGATCCACCCTCTGATATAAACTTTATACTGAGTCTTTCAAAATCTGTAATTCAAAAATTAGCACTGTTATGTTGTTCATTCCACATGAGAGAGGCACTATCAGAAAGTCCAGATTTCCCATGCAGTTGAATACTTTGTCTTGTTTTCTATGTGATGAATGTCCCACTTCTCAGAAGATGGATTATTAAGATGGGGAAAGTTGCTTTAGAAAAAGTATGTCATCACTTTTAATTGTACTGTTAATTAATGGGCGTTAATACTGATTGCATATAGTAAGATAATTGTACCTTGGCAAATACTCATCTATCCTTTACTGCAGTGTTCTCCATGTTCTGTGGACACATAACCACATTTCTCATGGGAAAAGATACACTGAAGATATATGGTGAAATAAATAATTACTTTGTGGCATGTGGGCAAAATCCCACCTTAAAACAGAACTATTACAATAATCCTAGAAAAATGTTTTCTGAAGCATAACGTTCCCGCTTAGATTATCTGGAATCTCTTTATCAGGTTCAAGTTATTTTTCATGTTGTCCAGCTATTTTTTTCCTTGGAATCTGTTTTCATGACAATAAATCCCTCAATAAAATTAGCAACATAAACATACAGACTACAGTAATACATAATAGATAGATCAAGTTCCTTCAGATTAAATAACATCTTTTAATGACCCCATAATCCCTTGCGGGGTGGAGCCTCAGTAGCAAAATCTTCATGTAGGGCAAATTAACTGTTCCTAGACTAATGTCTTAATGAAGGCTATTTGTCTAAGGTGGTTTATTATTTTACAGATTAATCTTCATTTAGTGATTGCACATGGAACTAGCAAGTCAGCCATTAAGTGAAGCAATCGCTAAATGAAACTGTGACTCTGTTTATTATATTTCTTCAGCTTTCCTTTGCTTTACAAATCTGTGAAGGTTGTAAATGCAAGGATTGGTCATAAAGGACTTTTTCATTACTGTTGTAATTGTAAACATTTCATTATTGTTGTAAAGCTAAACGAGGCTATTGCTAAAGTAGGATTTCTTGTAATAGGAAAACTAGACTTCAAGTACAGTTTTATCTGTGTCAAAGATATTTTGATTATAAGCACACATACAAACTACAACCAAGTATTTAGGATTGTATGTACATGATGAAATCAAAGGAATTATCAATGAAATATCATGCACTATAATTACTTACAATTATTCCAGAATAAGGAAAATTAATTTTACTAATTCCCATATAGAAATATTTTTTCCATTTATATAGTGGTGATTTTGTATGTATAAATTTCTGAAAGCTTTCCTGTGATCATTATTAACTTGGTACTGCCTTGCTCCATTGAAGAAATGAAAATCTGAATATTTAGCTCAGTATTTTAACAGTTTAGCTTTTTTCTAATAAGTAGGCTTGTGCATTTTTAATAGAGTTTAGACTGGGAAATAATAGGAATACTTGAGGAATGTGGTAGTATCACCCCATATGAAATAAAGGGAACAAGGATCTGATTGCTTGTCTACTCAGTAGCTACCTCCGTTCTTTGGAGCACCTGGACTTTTGAGATAAAAACTGCCTTTCACCTCCTGACCTTTGGAAAACTCTTAAGACTTGATTGTTCTAGGCACGGCACCAATGATGGCAAGGCTTTCTGAGTTAGTCACCTCACTTTTCAGTATTTTGTTGCTTCTATTCTATTCAGTATTTTGTTATTTCTATTTTGTCTGTTTGTATTCTAGTCTTTAAGTTTGATGTGCAGTAGTTGTTTGATTGTAAGCCATTTTGAGTCCAAAGAAGTAGACAGTATATAACATTTTGTATAAAATAAATAAAAGTATTGCAAGAAGGATACCAATGCCCCCACACCCAATATATTTTAGTATTTCATTTTCCATTGTGAATTTTGAATGGATATGATTTGCTTCGGCAGAAAATTGATTGACAAGTGTAATAATTATAGGGATATTTTAAGAAAGAGACTCCTTAAGCAGAGGCAAAAAAATTCAAATGTGTGTAATATAAATTATGAATCTATAGAACAAGTCTGAGAATCATTCATCCAAAACATTCATTCATCCAAAACAAAATTTTTGTCTACAGAGAAACACTAATCATTCAAAGTGGTAACGATATTGCTTATATACATTTTTTAATATCACATGTATATGAATTTTTCCAGACATGTTGGCACTTGTGATTGGTTTCAGGTTTGTTTCCTTTGATCTTTAATTATAACTGCCTTCTATCAATATGCAAAATAACTTTATGTAAATCATAATTGATGTTTATACTCCCAAGTTTTGAATACTGCACTTGTTGCAACATGTGAATGATGTTATAAATTATTGGCAGTCTTGCACATAATCAATTTGCTTTCCAAATACTTTAGAAAAAATAATAATCCAAATATTCTTACAGTTTTTGTATCCATTCCTGAGTACATTAGAATTAGAAGAATTAACAAATGTAATTACAGGATAATGGGTTGTATATCTTGGTCCAATTATTTGATGAACCATTATCTAATGACAGTAAGTCCTGATGTCTGTGGAGATTCTCTTTTTTTTAATTGGGAAAATAAATAATAGGAAAAATAGGGAAGGGAAAAGGGAAGGGAAGAGTGTAGAAAAAAGGAAAAAGAAGGAAAAGGCATTGACTTATGACTCCCTTTGGTGCAGTAAAATAAGAGAGCAACATCGAACCTCAACTTTTTACTTTTACATAATAGTATAAACTAGCCATTTTTATATCAACAAATATATTTAACCAGTAAAACCCAAAATCAAAGTTTCATTTTTTTTTCACCTCAAGCACAAAGTCCAGAAGCGGTTTCCAAGTAGAAACAAAA
>AZIM01003276.1:9831-21548 GCA_000516915.1 Ophiophagus hannah | reverse complement strand
TTTTGTCCCATTTTATGACCTTCCTTGCCACTGTTGTTAAATGAATCACTGACAGTATTTGTTAAGTTAGTAAAATGGTTCCAAAGTGAATCTTGGCTTGCCCATTGGCTTTGCTTGTCAGAAGATCACACAACATGATCACATGATCCCGGAATACTGCAACCGTGATAAATATGAACCAGTTGCCAAGCATCCTAATTTTGATCACATGACTACGTGGATACTGCAACAATCATGAGTGTGAAAAGTCACTTCTTTCAGTGCTGCTGTAAGTTCGAACGGTCACTTAAAAAATGGTTATAAGTCAAGGACCAACTGTAGAGGGGAAACACTTCAGGTTTTTTAAACTTCTATAGTCACCTTCCTCAAGTAAAATCCCAGAATATGTAGCAATAGTCATGTGGCTGAGAAGAGTAATCTATAGTTATCTGTCTACAACAGGGGTCTGCAACCCGCAGCTCTAGAGCCACATGTGGCTCTTTCATCCCTCTGCTGTGGCTCCCTGCCGCTCAAAATATGCATCACAACTGCCAATGTACAACACCTACCAGCATGCGATTTATTGTTCAAAATGTTTTTGTTGCATACAGAAATAAAAATTTGTTTTCTCTGTAGCAGTTCATTGATTTCATAAATGCAACACACTGTAATTTTTTTATACATAGCATAAAGGTAAAAATGATATATGCAGGGTTATCTCCATTTTAGATGTCAAAAGGGTTTTGTGGCTCCCGGTGTTTTCTTTTCTGTGGGAAACTGGTCCAAATGGCTTTTTGAGTGTTTAAGGTTGCCGACCCCTGGTCTACAATAACAAGTAACTTCCAAAGTGTGGTCTTCCTGACCAACTGAGGAAAAAGGATTATCTGTTACATAATCTGTTAAATTCTGAACAATATACAATTGGATAGTCTCAGCAAGAATATTAAAATTCTTCCACACTTCAGCATGCAATCTGAGACTTAGATCTATTAGGTCTGTCAGTCTGTCTGTCTGTCTNATCTATCTATCTATCTATCTATCTATAGTCATCTATCAGCTTAATCTGATATATAGATAGTTGTGCCCAAATTGGAGTGCTATCTGCCAATTTTAATGTTTTGAGGAGCAGATCACAGTAGCATAGTGGTGTGACTCAACTATTATGAATCCATTCTGGAATGAAGGAAGAATTATCTCGCCAATGGCTATTAGTTATTTATTAATGACCAATGGTATACTAATTTCTATTTCTATCAAGGTCATTCCTATACTCTGCAGTTTTTCAGAATTCCTGTGGCTCACATTGAATTGATGTAATTGTTTGAGAAGAGCTAGGAAAACCATGGTTTAAGTTCCTGCTCAACTTTGAAATTTATTTTGGAAAGATAGGAGAAGAATTATGACCTCTCTTGAAGGAGCAAAAACATGTTAATATATAATTACACAAGCTTTCCCTGACACTATGTCGCCTAGATATCTTGGCCTTCACTTTTCATTGGTGAAATTTCTTGGAGTTACGGGAGAGACCAGTGCATCTGGATTTCTCCAGATTAGAGAAAATTAATATATTTATAAATATAAAATCTATATATCTATATATATGGAGAGAATGATATTTAATAGAGGATTGACATTTTGAGGTATGACCTTAAGCTGCAAAGGTCAACATGGCATTTTTGCATTCTGAAGGTAGGTATATCTTCTGAGAAATTCTGATTTTCAATTGATGCCTATTTTGAGAGTATATGGAAGATAATCTGCTTGCCTTGAAAAATTTAGGTCATGTCAGGATGTAATACCAACCTATGGTTTAGCATTTTATGAACAAGAAAATGTGGTATTTTCTAAAAAGCAAAGATTGCCTTCTGCCCACTCTTGGGAATGGGAATTTATGATGTCAAAAAGTTTTCCCTTCTCCACTGTCAGCAACACAGAGTCTGAGTCTTCAAAGCATCCCATTTCTTACATTTGGCAGAGCCAGCATCTGATTTAAGCCTGGAAAGTAAATTGCCTCTCACCTCCTGTAGTGAATGTCTCTGTGGGTCAGGGTTGAAATCCTTGGCAAAGCACACAGAGGAAGTTTGCATCAGAGCTGCCTTCACCACATCTGCTTTGTGAATAAATAGGACATTTATTTCTCAGTCGAGCTAAATATCTGACATATAGAACTGCACATATTCACACACCCCACTGTTACCCCCCTGTGTCTCAAGTATTTTTGAGAATACTTTAAAAGTCAACAATAAGAGAACAAGTTACCATGTTCACTTGGCTCCCATGACCAATTGATGAAAAAAAAGAGAGAGAGAGACCAAAGAGACTTTTAAAATATTATATGTGTTTGTAGCTGATTGGCTGCACAGCCATTCCTTTAAATCCACTAACATCTGTCCTGTAATTCAAACACCCTGGGAGCATTGTATTCGCAGCTTGAGGCACACTTTTTTTGTCTAAACAAATGTTGATTGTTTCCTAAAGCAGCATCAACATGTCGTTCTAACTTAAAAACTATATCCTTCATTTCAAAGATACATTGATTCTGGAAGATGAGCAAAGGAGATCTAAGTACATTTCAGAATTTATTGCATATATATATTTAGTTAGTGATGCAATAAAGTTGCAGTGTTATGAGGAAAACTAAATGTAGTTTGCTGCAATGTTTTAAAGATCACAGAACAGAATTTTTTTTACAAAATGTGCGGTCTTTGGCTTTTTTTTTTTTTTTTTTGCATTTTTGTACATGTGCTCTAGAACATAAATTTTGCAGTGAAGAAATGGAAATTCACAACCAATTTTGAAAATGTAAACTATGTTTTAAATAGATTTTTAATGTTAATACAGTATATTAAATCAATATGGTTGATATTTTTTGTCTTCCCAGAAGGTGCTCACATAAATAATATACATTTAAGAGCCCAGTCTATCATCTACATCTGTTCATCTATATAATCTGTAGGTTCTAACCTTACTTTCACATCACCTGGGGGAAGAGATAGCTCTTAACAGCTTTCCAGAAGGTTAAGAGGGTAGGGACCAGCCAGATCCCAAGGGAGAATATTTCAAGGACAGGGTTCCTATGGCCAAAAAAACAAAAACAAAAACCATACTTCCTAGATCCCACTAGATGGCACCTTAAGTGTACCTACTGTGTCTGATCTGATAGAAGATCCCCAATGGTACACTATCCCTGACTGGGGAAATGTTATCCTATCAAATATCAAAGATAACACATCATTGGACTCAAAAGTTCTTGCTAAAGTGAGGCAGAGCTGGTTCTACTCCATCCAAACCCTCACAATCTCCAGGAACTGAGTCAGCACTGAAATGACATCACCTGTCTGGACAAAGATGGAGATGTATAATCTGGTACCTTCTGCAGACTGGTGGTTATTTGAGGGATTGCCTCTTTCTGGTTATCCATTCTGTCAGGTCCAGCAGGAAGGGTATGTTGTGGATCCCATAGGCTAAGGAATATTGTTTGCCTTTTCTGCCATGGTACTTGTCCTCTTCAACATAATTCCCTCTGAGGTGAGGTGAATAACCCTATTGGCCATCTAGAAAAGCCTTAAAACCTGGTTTGGCTTGGGGATCCCATGGAGGTGTGAGACCTAACCAGTGGTTGCATTGCGTATACGTTTAAAACAGTGGTGGGATTTTTTTTTTAGTACCGGTTCTGTGGGCTTGGCTTGGTGAGCATGGCAGGGGAAGGATCCTGTAAAATCTCCAGTCAGAGGTTGAATTTGCTGGTTCTCCAAACTACTCAAANCTGAATACCACCATTGGTTTAAAATGCATTTCCCCCCATTTTTTATTATTAAAGTTCAAATTGTTCTAATGATTTCATAGTATTCTAATGATTTTTTCTTAATTATGTTGATTGTTTAGCTTTGTGTTTTAATTGTATACACCACCCAGATGGGAGAGATGAGTGGCTATGTAAATTGAATGAGTGAGTGAGGAAGGGAGGGAGGGAGGGAGGGAGGGAAAGAGGCAGTGAGGGAGTGATTGAATGAATATTATACCCCATAGCAGTGGGAGATTTTACCCAGAGGTTTCCTGTAGCTGATAAAAAAAGAGCAGTGAGAATCTGAGGCACCCCATGTGTAGAGGTTTAGAACTGGACCTTCTCCCCAAGAGTGTCTGAAATTGGCCATAGAGAAAGGAGGGAAACCACTGCAGAGCAGCGGTTCTCAATCCCTGCAGCCAGCCCATAAGTATACCATGGTTAATAGTTATCAGTAGTTGCCAATAGACACAGGACGGCCCAGGACAGTTGTACCACCTCTGCTCTGAGCTCTCCATGATTCATTATAGTCATAGTATAGTGAGATATACTTCATGATCATCTGAGATACTTAATTCTGAAATGAAAACTCAATTCAAATCACACCCAGTTTTCATTTGCAAAATACAGAATAGATTTTATATAATATCATGTGACTTTATATCATGAATACAAGAACAGAATTTGAAATTTTGAATAAGGTTAAGGGATCCATTTTTAATCTGATTTATAATTCCCATAGAATTCACTGCAATGTCTGTAGCCTAAACATCTTGTTTATGTTTAACATTACGCAAATTCAAAACAAAAACATAAAGCAAAACATAAGACAAATTCCTTGTGTGTCCAATCACACTTGGCCAATAAAGCTTGCTTGCTTGCTTGCTTTTCCTTTCTTTCTTTCTTTTCTTTCTTTCATTCTATTTATCTATCTATCTTAGGATATTTTCATCTGATTTAACAGAAGAAGTAGCATATATTCCAACAACTAATGAGAAGAATTTATTTGCTTAATTTATTTTGCTCCTGGCTTTTGATTTTTTTTTCTCTTTTTGAATGTTATCTTGTTACAAAGCAGCATAGCAACCTAAAATACAGACATTATATAAAATATTAAATTCACACAGTGACAAGAATTTTGAAAATCATATTTTAAATGTTAAAGCAAATTCTACAACAGAGATGAAGTATACAGGATAAAATAACCACATTTGTGTATCATAATTTGCTTGGAAAAAAATCAGTGCTAACATTGTTGCTTGGTGAAATTTAATCACGCCTAAAAATGTTTTTATGACATAAATCTGGTTTAGAAATAGCAAGAGTGCTTGTATGCAGATAGATGTGGTATGAGATTAGCTAACGTTTTATATCCCACATTTTAAAAACTCCTGCTGTTCTTGCAGAGGCCTAAAATGGTGTGGACAACAGATGTGGAATATGGAATGTGTGGGAATATACTTTAGGGGGCACCTGTCTTGAAATTTGAAAGACAAGCCCTGTTTGACAGAACTGCTTCTTGCAAAGCCAGAATATTGTCTTCTTTCTCTGTGGTTAAGTAAGAGTTAGAATGTATTTTAAATGCTACTATGTTACTTTGGGTTACACAGAATCTTGTGATAGTGACATGACTTATTCTTTAATTACATGTTTTTCTTTTACTCTTTTCTTTTCACTCTATGTATGCTCCCCCTGATAAAGTAGTTTATAATCAGTTTTAGCAACTGAAGAGGTGATATAATGGAATAATAGAAATAATAGAGTCGGAAGGGACCTTGAAGGTCTTCTATTCCAAACACCTTGCTCAAGCAGGAGAACCTATCATTTCACACAAATGGCTGTCCAGTCTCTTCTTAAAAGCCTCCAGTAATGGAGCATCCACAATTTCTGAAGGCAAGCTGTTCCACTGGTTAATTGTTTCCACTTTCAGGAAATTTCTCCTTAGATCTAGGTTGCTTCTGTCTGTGATTAGTTTCCCTCCATTGCTTCCTGTCTTGCCTTCTGGTACTTTGAAAAATAGGTTGCTGCCCTCTGCTCTGTGGCAGCCCCTCAAAATATTGGAACACTGCTATCACATCACCACAGTCCTTCTTTTCAGTATACTAGAATTCTTGCAACCATTCCCCGTATGTTTTAGCCTCCAGAGCGCTCATCATTTTTGTTGCTGTTCTCTGCAGTCTTTCTGGGATCTCAACATGTTTTTTATATTGTGACAAAAACTGGATGCAGTATTCCAAGTGTGGTCTTACTCCATTAAAAAGCAGTACTAACACTAACAGTAGTAGCAATGCTAACATTTCATGTGATCTGTATTCCTCTGTTAATGTAGCCTAGAAATTGCATTGGGTTTTTTTGGTAAGCTGCAGTGCACTGCTGGCTCATATTTAAATGATTGTGCACTGGAACTCCAAGATCTTCTCACAGTTACTGCTATTGAGCTGCGTTTCCCCTAATCTGTACCTGCACGTTTGGTTTTTCTTGCGTAAGTGTAAAACCTTACTTTTCTCAGTTGAATTGCATTTTGTTAGGACCCAGTGTTCAAGTCTGGATCTATCTGGACCTTGAGCCTATCATTTGGGTTGTTGGCTATTTCTGCCAGCTTGGTGTTATTTGATGAGTTTAGCTTCTATTCCCTTATCTAAATCATTTATGAAGATATTGAACAGTACTAGACCTAAAACAGAACCTTGGGGTACCCCACTGTTTAGTTCCCTCCAAGTAAATGTAGTTGTATTAAGGACTACATGTTGAGTGTGGTTTCTCAACCAGTTACGAATCCATCTGGTGGTGATTCTGTCTATCCCACTTTTTTCTAGTTTAATAAGAAGTAGGTTTTAGTCTGCTTTGTCAAATGCTTTACTGAAATCCAACTATATTATGTCCACAGCATTTTGCTGGTCTAATTTAGTCACTTTGTCAAAGAATGAAATAAGATTTGTTTGGCACGATCTGTTTTGACCAACCCATGTTGGCTTCTGGTTATAACCTTGCTTGCCTCCAGGTGTTTGCAGATCTATTGCTTGATTATCTTTCCAGGATATTCACAGGTATTGATGTCAGGCTGATTGGTCTGTAGTTTCCTGGATCTGTTCCCCCCCCCTTTTTTTTTTTTGAAGATAGGAATCAATTGGAACTTTACTAGTTCTCTGGTTGTTCCCCTATGGTCCAGGATCTTTGGAAGATGTGGTTCTAAGAAGACGTTTGCCAGCTCCTTCAGAACTCTGTGGATGTAATCCATTAGGTCCTGAGGATTTGAACTCATCCAGAGTGGATAGGTGTTTCCTTACTATTTTCTTGCCTGTTCAAATTTGTATTCCTAGTCTGTCTTTTACAGTTCTGTTTTTGTTAGGTTGTGCTATTTTTTTCCTTTTTACATGAAGATAGATGCAAAGAAAGAATTAAGCAGCTCTGCCTTCTCCCTGTTGCCTTCCTCCCATTAGTGGACCAATTGTTTCCTTCACTTTTTTCTAATTTGTTATATGTTGAAAGAAACTTTCTTTATTGTTATTTTTGACATTTGTTGCAAGTCTTAAGTTTATTTTGAGCCTTAACTTTCCTGACTTCATCTTTGCAGATTTGGGCTATCAGCTGTTATTCTGCCTTGGTTATATGTCCCTCTTTCCATTTTTTATACATCCTGTTTGTCTTTCAGTTTATAAGAGAGTTCTTTGTGTAATCATTTCTTCTCTGGGGTTCTTATTTTTCTTTTTCAATGGTATTGTGTTGGATTGGGCCTTTATAATCATATTTTTAGAGTTTCCCAATTTTTCTTGAGTTGCTTTTCCCTTTAAAATTTTCATCCATGGAATCCTTGGCAAGCTCCGAGTTTGTTAAAATCAGCTCTTTTAAAGATGCTAGTTTGATTTTGTTCTATTGCTTGTGTCTGCATTATATTGAATACAGATATGATATGGTCACTCGCCCCTAAAGTTCCTGTAATTTCAATTCCCTCTATCATTTATCTCTGTTAGTAATTACGTCCAGTATAGCTGACCCTCTAGTTCCCTCCTCTACCTTTTGGATGGCAAAATTGTCAGCTAGACTCATAAGGAACCTATGCGATCTCCCACTTGATGCAGAGTTTGTTTCCCAGCTGATGTCAGGGCATCAGATCTAGAGTCAAAAATAAGCAAAGCCGGCTCATTCTTTGTTCCCATCTTCTCTCTTCAACATCTAGTATATTTTCTAAACGTTTAACAGCCAGTTATACAAAGAGATTTAGTTCACATTTATTAATATGTGCTATCACACTGATTTATGTTCTAGGAAAATTAAGAATGGAAAGCTTATGGAGATGGTTGGGCTGGAGTTACCCCATCCATAATCATAGAGAGATAAATCCCTTTAGAATAAACTTCTACAATTGGGCAGCTTGATGGAGATTTTTTTTCTCACAGTTCTGAGAGCATACTTCAGGATTTGTTTCAAACTTGTCAACTTTAAAATGTATGGACTTCAACTCCCAGAATTCCCTATCCAGCATGGAGAAATGCACACACATAGCCCACAGATCTTACAATTGCCATGCCCACTGGCATAGCTGATGGTTTTCCTTGTGCTGAATTCTCTAATAGACACTAAATGCCTTCCATGTTGATATTAACTGGCATTCAATCTTCATTTTAGCTTTGCATATAGGGAAAGGAAACCACAGCCCCAGATCATCCTGCAAAATTTTAAAAGATGTTTGCCAGATTTTGAGGAAACTGAAATTGCATGAGAATCATGATGATAATGCACAAGGATTTTTATGCAAGCGTCTATATATCTATATTGATCCAAAGACAAGGAAGATAGAGCTTATGGATCAAAAACATTCTCAACCAAGTATTTTGCTGATATCAGACTTTCCTCTGTAAAGGGAACAAGGCCTGAGAGATGAGTTTTGAGCCTCAAACATTGCTGCTATTCTTGTGACAGGAATGTTCTCAGAGATTTTTTCCTGCACTGTTTATTGATCAAAACAATGTACTTTTACACTCCTCTCTTTCCCTCACCCACACAAACCTGTACACACCAGGATAAAAGAAAATATGCTTGCAGAGTAGATGGCAATGGTACCTTGTGCTTCCTCCATTGTTTGCATAATTTTAAAGCAATTAACCACTTCTGCCAAATTTCCTTTCAAGTGCACCTGGTAAAAATAAGAGCACAGTCTCTCATGGAAAAAAAAATCAAAAAGCTTTGCCCAAGCAGACAGATTTTCCTTTTCTTGCCTCCCCCCCCCCTTAGAATTTGCTCCCCAAAGTGCTATTGCTATGTTTGCATCCATGAAATCCATAGTAAAATAAAGCAAATGTTATATTTATTTCCCTTTCTAATCAGAATGCAGGATTCTTTCCAGGCAGGCAGGGAAGGAGAAAAGTAGAGGAAGGCCTTATCTGTCCATTGGCCAGCACCTAATTGTACTGGTCCAGTGGCCTGCTCCAGCTTTCTTTAAATATATCTCTTACTGGTAGGTTTAAAAAATGCTTGTAGTGCTTTCTTTAGTTTTAGTTTGATTATAAACGTTTTGTGAAGGAAACCCTTGTTTAGAAATACCTCCCATCATTGGAAGAAAATACCAGTATCTCTAATGTAGTGGCACAGAGGCATACACAAAACACTTGTTAGTGCAGTGATTCCCCAGTGTAATTAATCCCCACACCCCCACCCCATTCCTTTGCTTGGGGGTAGGGAGGCCAGCTTACCCACTAGAATGTGGTCTCAGTTCAACCTGAGTGTGGGAACTGCAGTTCTAACTTTTAAAACTTTAAATCCCCCTGGCTTGTTGCAAACACACACAACACCCCCTACCCCACCCCGGCAGCATTATCACCAGAGGGCTATGTCTGAAATATTTCTCTTTGCTGAAGGGAGCTTATGATTAAAGGGAGCAGATTTCAATGAGCACGGCAAGTTCTGATCTGTCCTTTTTTTCACCTCGGCTGAGGGCAAAGACCAGCAGCTTGAAGTTGACCTCTGAAAAAAGCTTGCTCTGAAAAGGAAGATGTGAATGGCTGGAAATGCTCTTTCTAATGCTCGCCTCTGGAGCCAGGAAAAGGCAGCTGTTTCTGGCCTTTCTATTTTTTTCCCCTGATAGCTGAGAGCTGGGCTTGTTGCCATATCTGTTTGTCTGTCTGAGTCTCCTTGTTTTTCTCAGAAAGCTTCAGAGTCCAGTTGCCCGTAGCGGGTTGCTGGGAACTGAGTTTGTTCCTTGTGTCGTCTTAACGCTCCATGCCAGAACGTTCATGCTTGAATAGGAAACAGCAAGATCTGTCAATATAGGCCTTTTCTTCAGAGCTTTGAGTCTGCATTCTCCACGGCCATCTGTTCCCTTTCACCCTTTTGGACAATGTTGCTATTTGAAACTTCTCTTCCTCCCGTCTCCCACCCCCTCGCCCCATTTCTGTTACAAAACCAACAACAAAAAACTTTCTGTGAAATGCTTTGCTCTCCAATGCCTTATCTATCCCTTTTTCCAAATGTTACAAAAATGACATTTTCTCTCTTCCTTTTTTAAGACGAATGACTGAAAAAAAATGAATATATTACAGAAGAGATGAGATCAGCCTTTACAAAAAAAAAGGGCTGTACTATTTGCAGTAATGGTTCTTAATTTTGCTATATACAAAGTGTCCTTGCTGTTATGTGCGTTAGGGCACTAACAGTTGTGGGTTGCTTATGTACATACATTATCACAGTTTACATTTTGATTGTTGATTTTCAAACTACAAAACATTCAATCTCGATAGGAATGTATTCTGGAACAGACAAATTACATTTGGTTGTGTGGAGAAGTCAGTCTGTATTACAATTAAAGTGCATGACCAGCTAGGATTATCAGCCTGAAATCACAAAACGTTTTCCATATACTTTCAGTATTAGCTGTCCACATGAGAAAGCAATAAGGTAATCACCACCCTGTGACCAGTTTCTGCAAAGATACTATGCAGCTAGAGCTAATTATGAATCATTGTCAATGGGAACCATTGGAATCACATGCCACAATGATTGTTTGCTATTCAAATCATAACATTGTATATATCCATGTTTTTCATGAATTTGCCATCATTTCCTTTAATTTAAAAAAGGAGGCAGCAGTTTCTGATGTTAATTTTCTTTTACTAAAGAACTAAAGCCCAGATTTTATATTTTATCTCATAGAAACCACAAGATTCTTGCTTTACTACAAGTTTGACTTCTCATAGACATTCCCATGAGCTTTTTCCTTCTCACGCCATTCTTTTATCACTGTATATTTACCACTGAATATAATTAATTTATTCAAGTTTTAGAGCTGCCCATTTCAAATCAATCATACTGTGTGGCATACAATTAAAAATAATAATAAAAAAAATTAAAACTTGATACAAAAAGAAATTAAATACAAATAGCAGCCTAGAGATATTATAATAGCAGCAGTACCAATAGCAGTTAGACTTATATACTACTTCACTTATATACTACTTTACAGCCATCTCTAGGCGGATTACAGAGTCAGCATATTGCCCCCAACAATTTGGGTCCTCATTTTACTGAATGGTAAAACTGAAGGATGGAAAGCTAAGACAACCTTGAGCCAATGAGACTCAAACTGCCAAAATACTGGCAGTCTGCAGTCAGCAGAATTAGCCTGCAGTACTTCATTCTAACCACTGCACCACCATGACTCTTTAGTGGCAGCATAAGCAGAAAATGAGGCCATTCAAATACTCAGGACTCCAGACCTGGAGGCAAAAACAGATTTTCAAGGCCTTCTGAAAGACCATCAGGGTTGAAGGCCATCCTAATCTCAGGAGGCAAAATGTTCTAGAGCAGGGGTCACCAACCTTTTGGGCCTCAGGGACCACCAAACTCATAATTTTAAATCCCGCAGAGCAGAGACTCTGGGAAAATCCCCCAAAAAGTCTGCAGGAATATTTCCCACCCCGTTTTCCTACCGATCGATCATTCTTTATTTGGGAACGCAGGA